>JAJSPL020000085.1:0-33174 GCA_021272945.2 Cytospora paraplurivora | reverse complement strand
TAGGTAAGACTTAGATCTACTAGATATTCTCACTATATTAACTCTACTAGTAATATATTTCCTAGTTAGATAGTATTTAGGGGAAGCTTATAGAGATCAAAGGGAAGATTAATTTTCTTATCGAACTAGGAGAGAAATCAGTAAGACTTTAGGAAGATGCAAATATAAGTTTATAGAATAGTATTATAGATATAAAAGATATAATAGGGTACTTTATATAGGCTATTATATAGGACTTTTTCCCTAACTCAGAGGATCAGAGTATAGTTAGTGAGGTATTATAGCTAGGATAGCAAGGTATCTAATAAAGGCCTAGGGCTAAGGAGGGCTATATATATATAATAAGATCGTATTTTCTATTTATTACTCTTTATTTTTAATCTTTAGACTATTAGTTATTCAAATATAAAATTACTAGATCTAATATATCGTACTAGCTAAAACTTTTATACTAGCCCCTTAGTATCCTTTGATTATAGAACTATTATAATACAGAAAGCAACTATTGTATAAAAGGATAAATCCTTATTACTATTGCCTCTAGGTAGAAGGAAATTGATAACTAGGAAGATATACCCTAGGAAGCAATATACGATATATAGTCCTATTTATCTATTCTAATTAGGATACTAACTAGAGTTAACTAACTATGAGCAAGATAGAGAAGACTTATATAGTTAACTAAGATAGGAAATCGAAGCGCTTAATAGGAGGCTATAGATCCTATAAGATGAAAGCGCTAAGAAGGAGTAAATCATTAGGTTACTCCGAAAAGATAATAAGGTACTACGCTACGTGATTACTAATAGTTACTAGAAGGTTAGGTAGATTACTATAACGATTAGCTAAGCCTTCTAGGAATACTAAGACCTTATAGAGAAGCAATACTAAGTTATAGAGATATCCTTATATGAGAAAGACTATAGGGAGATCTACATCTATATAGAGGGAAGTATCCTATAGGGTTCGAAGTATATATCATTAGGTATAAGGGATATTAAAACTAATAACGAGGAGGAATATAGTATATAGAGCATTAGCGAATATAGTCAATAACTAAGCTATAAAGCTATATATAGGATAGAGTCTTAGCGGGATACCCTTATAATATAGTTGATTACTTAGGTCTTATAGCTATATAAAATAATAGTTTATACAGTTATTATAATACTATAATATTATAATATCGTTGACTATAAAAGGGGTCTAGAACCCTTAGGGATGCTTATTTTATAGGGAGCTTTACTAGTATATATATGTATATATACGTATATTATACGCCTTAGAAACTAGGTGTTTATCAACGTTACTTATATCAAAGTCAACTAATATCTAGTATGATCTCTATCTAGATAGATAGAGCCTTAGATCAGTAGGGATTACTACTCTAGGGGTATATTAATACTCAAGAATAAGCGAGTATAACTAATTATACTAATCATATGATCAAGAAATCATATAGTACTATAGGGCTATCTAATCATTATTTATAGTTAGTCCTAGGATATTAGTAAGCTAATATTATCCCTACTACTAACTAATATTACTCGTTATACTAATAATAGTTAGGTTATCAACCTTACCTTGATTAGATGACTTGAATACTTAAAACTAAACTACTTAAGGTGAGGATTATAAGTATACAACTAACTAACCTTTATACTACTAGTTATTAGATATTTTTTCTCCTATCCCTCTGACCCCTTGCCCTCTTTCTCCCCCTTCTCCCCCCTTTTCCTTCTATATACTTCTATCTATCTATCTATCTATCCTCCTATCCCCTTATCCCTTTATCCCCCTATCCCCCTGCCCTCCTTCTCCCTCTCTCTTCTCTATTCCTATCTATTCCTCTATCCCCCTGCTCTCTCTCTCCCCTCTCTTCTCTATTCCTATCTATTTCTCTATCCTCCTTTGTTCCTATCTCCTCTTTCTTCTTCCCTCTATCCTCCTCTATCCTCCTATATCCTTATTTATTCTCCTCTATGCTTATTTCTTTCTCCTCTTAAACTACCTAGTATCTCTTTTATATGCTTCTCTACTTTTCTATCTTACCTTAGACTTTAAAAGTATAAGCAATAGCCTACTACCTTCTGTTTATCTTTATATTTTATAAACTCTTGAAAACTATAAGTAGCAATAATAAGATAGATAAGGGAATAGACCCTAGATCTCAGCTGCAGCTAGAGAGCTCGTTCGATGCTCGTTAGACTATAACTAATAGCCTTGAGCTCTAACCTTTCAACTCAGTCTAGGACCCTCAGCTGCCTCTACTATCTAATATTTTAGCTAGATAGATAGAGGAATAATTTAGTCCTATTACTACTACTGAGCTTATAGAGAGGATTATATTATACTATTAAAGGTACTTTGCCTATATAAAGGTATATTTCCTTGCTTCTATCAGACTTACTATTACCTAATATAAATATCTGAAGGACTCTAAACTAATCTTATCTATAATAGATAATAGTAGAATGAAATCAGAAATCGAAGAGTCAAGTTATATGAGAGAGATAACGAAGATAGGCGCTATAGATTATAAATATATATCTGAGTATAGATTCAAAAAGGTAATATAAGAACTTAATAGTCCTTAATTCACCCTATTCAATTTATAATTATATATAAGCTAAGATAAAAGAGTAGACTATCTTGAAAATACTTGAAAATATATATATAGACCTACTCTAGGCTACTATACTATATCTAGCTTTTAGTACCTTTCTCTGAGCCCTTAACTCTTATATCTTAGCTGAATTAAAGGTCTAGGCTAGAGGGTAGGCTACAAGCTATAATAAATCAGTTATAAGACTTAGAGATATATATGATCGAGCTTATAATCTCTGCTACTGATAGAGGCTAATTAGGGTCTTCGATTGAAGAATATATATAGTATCTATTATCCTTACGAATAACTATATATACGTTAGATTAGTAGTCGCGATGAAGCTTATCGGCCTTTGAAAAGACTATCCTGCGCCTTTTATTAAAGCAGTTTAATTCCTGCCTTCGTCTATTCCGACGCGCGTCTTTCGGCTTAGGGTAAGGAGGGTAGCCTACTGAGTCTTTCGGCTTAGGGTAAGGAGGGTAGCCTACTGAGTCTTTCGGCTTAGGGCAAGGAGGGTAGCCTACTGCGATTTAAGCTTTCGATAGACTAACTTAGGGAGTATATATATTGAAGCAGCTACTATATTTAGTATTTCTCCTCCTATTAGTATTAAAGTCTTACTGCTAGTAATGAGATTCTATATTATGAAAGTGATTAGTTTACTAATTTAGATCCTATTTTTGTTTTTTTCTTCTTCTATTTCTTTTCTTTTTATTATTTCTAGTAGGGCTTATTTAGTCTAGAAGTCTTTCATATATATATTATATCATGAATAGTAGTTACTACTAGCTTATAATTTATTATTAACTTCTTATAATTAAGTCTAAGGCTATCTTTACTATACTATTTACTATAAACTATTTTCAATATAACTTTCTGAGATAGATACTCTACTAATAGAGACTCTAACGAATATCGCTTTATATCTAGATTCTATCAAGGATCTTTGCTCCTTCTGCCTTACGAGTAGGTTCTACTCTATTATAGCTTTTCTAGTCATCACGTAGTACCTATTAATCCTAAATACTACGGATACTCTCTATAATATAGTTAAAGTACTTCAGAGTTATTACTACCTATCGACTAAGCGTTTTACTATCTACTATGCATAGTAGCCTATTTGCTCAAGATATATCTAGGAGATATATCTACTACTTCATAGTAGTAGGGAGAAGTAGTATACTATGATTCTATAGTACTAGGTTATAGATGTATTTTCTATATACTAGAACTTCATATCTATAGAAACTAGAAGGACTTTTTAGTTAGACTTTTCAGATTTTTCTAATATATTCTAGTTGCTCCTATAAGTCTTAACTATATATATCACCCTTATTTAGTACTTAGTATAGAAGCTATTAACTTATCCTCAATATTAGGCCTTAATTAAGAAGATCTAGATATAGCCCTACCTTAGGATAGATATATAATTCGCTATATAGCGGATAATACCTACCTTGAACTAATTCTACTAGATTAGTATTCTCGAGATAGAAGGGAATCTATAAACTTTCTCTATAAACTATTCTATCAAGTATATCTAGAAGCTTTCGATCAAATCTATAGAGACTAATCCTCTCCGTAAGTACGAAATAGTCGAATTTCTTCGTGCTTTCGAGAACCTTGAGGAACTATATATTCGGATTCGAGATATAGAAAATACTCTTGCCCTACCCCTCAACTACTTGAAGCTATTGCATCTTCGGTGTTTAGAGATTAAGAATCTAATTGTTATAAAGACTATACTATTCGAGTTTCTTAAGAATCACTCGTATATTATAGACCTTGACTTCAATAATATTATAATCTGGGATAGCTTAGTATAATCGATATTAGAATAGCTGCAAAGACTCAATAGTCTACTCGAGGTAAAGTAGTTAGCAAATATAATAGAGTAAACTAGTTTAATAAGTTATATTGCCTTCTAATATAATAGAATATAATTTATTAATTGCTAAATATAATATTCTGCTTCAAAATATCATCCTATAGCTTTGACTATAATCCCCCCTCTGCTCAAGGTAGGTAGTTATTAATTATAAATATATAGCCTCCTCCCTACTAACTATGTTTTGAAATTGCCCTAGAAAATATTTTAATTCATATGCAAATCTACTACTAGGTGAAATCTAGTAGTTTATATCTATAAATGTCTTTAGATATCCCTTCTAACTTAACTAAGAAATAGACTAAACTAGCTCATAGTAATAGTAAGGATATATTTCCTAGTGAAAAAGAATATATCGAGTTGATTCATTTAATGAAAAGGTTATAAGTCTAATTAGAGCTAGATTAGATTCTTAAGAAGGATATAGAGATCTATAAATAAGTTAGATACTAGCTTCGCTCCTTAGTTATCTTCTAGGAATAAATTATCTAAGATAAATTGCGCTTTAATAAAGGAGATAATCAAGAGCTAAACCTACTCTACTATCTGATAGGGGTCAAGACTATACCTCGA
Source organism: Cytospora paraplurivora (assembly GCA_021272945.2). Taxonomy (NCBI): domain Eukaryota; kingdom Fungi; phylum Ascomycota; class Sordariomycetes; order Diaporthales; family Cytosporaceae; genus Cytospora; species Cytospora paraplurivora. The sequence goes on along the minus strand of JAJSPL020000085.1, from coordinate 28,105 downwards.
TATACTAAAATTAGTCTTATAGAGGTTGAGGAGAGTCTTCTTCTCGAAGCAGTAGGAGTAGTAATATTACTAAAATCGAAGGCTAAGAAGAGTCTACTAAGAGATTAAGCTCCTATGAAGCAATAGGACCTAAAGCAAGAGGAGCATCTAGGGATAATAAAGAAAAGGAAGGCTGAGGATGAGCTAAATAAGGAGGACTTGAAAACTAAGTTATAGAGGCTAAAGGGTGATTTACTATATATAAGGACTAAGGTCGAGGAAGAATTAGATGATAATTCTACTCGGAAACCTCCTAAGAGTACTATAGTAAGTATAAAGAGAAAGGCTGATAGAGACTCAGATAAAGAGGAATCAGAGTCTAATAAGGAGTTTAAGGGGTTTAATTAAGTTATATTATTTTCTCTAATTTCTTACTTCTCTTTAGCCTAGCCTTATAAGTTTATAGATTGAGTTATTTCAATAATATATAAAAGAACGAGGATTCATACTAGCTATTTGAGGATTCATACTAGTAGGGTTATACTATATATTGTTTGAAGCTCTACTGCTATATTTTTCTCTAGTTAGCTAGAAAAAAAAGTATAGCCTATCTAGCCTACTAACTAACCCTCTACGCCTGAATTGAAGCATACTAAATCGAAGCGATTAAACTGATTTGAAGCGATTGAATTAAAGTAAAGCGATTGATTGAATTGAAGCGATTAGAATGAAGCATTTGAATAAATTGAAGTAATTAACTAAACTAAAGCGATTGAACTATATTGAAGCGATTGAAATATAGTGATTCAGGTATAATAGCCTAGGTAGGGCTTAGGCTAATCAGGGCAGGGTATAGCGATTTATCTAATATATAGTACTTCGAGCTAGTATAAATCCTCAAATAGCTAGTATGAATCCTCGTTCTCAAGAATAATATTCTAATTTTAACCTTGAATTTAAAAATAGAATATTAATATCTTCTAAGTTTGAAAACTAATAGTTCCTATATTAATATTTAGAAGTAACCTTAGTAGAAAAAGATCTAAGTTATATTAGATTAAACTATAATATCCTATTTACCTATCTAGATCAATTTGTTTTCTAGCGTACTAGGCCTAGATAGCTTGTTTCTCTAGGAGTATTATACCCCTTACTAGTATCTAGATTATCTTAATAATTAACTGCTTAAGATAGCTATAGTAATTAGGAACTAAGTTAAAAGGCGATACTTAGCGAAGTTCCTCTCGATTATACTAAGGGAAGATGAGTTTAGAACTATCTACTTGCGATAAGCTACTAAAGATAAACTACTAGTTATCGATTATAAGTTATACTTGCGATAAGATCTCTACTAGGTTAAAGTAGGACTTTGCCCTAGAAATCATTATATATACTAATTGATATACCTAGAATCAACTATACCTACTATAATTAAGAGGCTATACTAAAATATACTAGCCCTATTTAGCTAGAATCTACTACTCTTCGTAGCTAACTTTAGTAGTCTCTATACTATACTCTAATTTCTCATCTCATAGATTTATAGCTCTATAGTTATACCTAGATAGTTTCAGCTATATATAGTACTCGTCTTTGACGATATAGAATGCGTATTAACCTTATTAATTTGGTTCGAAATATCTAGTAGTCTCTTAGGGCTACTGCGTCTTCATGAACTGACTAAGTTATATACCTTTCGCTATATATAGGATATAGGATATACTTACCTATACCTAGTTATATAACCTTACTTCATAGAGACCTTATTATTAGATATAGTTATCAATAGACTAGGATTATATAAGGATATCAAGGGATGCTAGCTTCTATTTTTCCTTTATTAGGCTCTTGCCTATTTCGCAAGGGGCTTAATATTGCTATTCGATATTTTAGTCGCCTATATAGAGAAGATCCTATTGCCTTAATCGTAGTAGCAAATTATTCTTAATACCTTAAAGTTAATAAGGAAGCTATATATTAATATATCTTCTATCTTAGCTTTAGCGCTTGCTATATATGCTTTTCCTCCTAGAAGCCCTTATAAGCTTATACCTATAACTCTAGGGGTTACTATAATATTGACTATTCGTTTTAGATTATCCTCCTAGTAATATATTTACTTGTATGTTCTAAAGTAGTATAGAAACTATTGAGGCTAGGGGTAAAATCCCTAGCTTATATAAAGAAATATAGTAGAGTTTCGAAATATCTATATAAGAAGCTTTTCAACTGAAGAAGTCACTAAAGTAGGTATATCTAGAGAAGCTTAAGAATTCAATATTACTGCTCTATAACTACGACGAAATATATTCGTTCTATTTTCTTTAGCCCCTAGCTTATACTCTAAGCTACTATTATCGACTATATGCCCTATATATAGTTATATATAGGCTGCGTATAGAGCCTTAGAAATACCTAATAAAAATATATCCTTCGTATAGTATATCACTAGTAGAGAATAGCCTATTTATTCTTAAACTATCGACTATAGGGAGAAGAGTGCTTGAGCTTAGAGGAATATAAGTAGAAAATCTTTTCTATTTTATATCTGATCTTAAACAAAAGGTTAGACTTCCTATGATGCCTTTATACGAATATTTCGACTTTATTATTGCCTCTGATATAGGTAAGCTTTCCTTTCTCTCTAGGCTTATTTAGCTACTTATATGTATAGGTATATTCTTTGCTATAACTTTGTTCCTCGAGAAATAAGCCCTATTAGATTGTAAGTATTACTTCAAGTTACTTAGAAAGCTAAAGGTTAGTAGGAAGGGTAGGATTAGCTTTAGTCGTAGTCTTACCTAGAACCTAAAAGATATCAAATACTGAAATAAACTTTCTATAGTTCTATAGATTAGGAAATATATAATTTCGAACTTTCTCTAATATATAAGTTAGAAGGGATAACTCTATCTATGAGTATACCTATTATATCTAGGCGCTGAGTTCCTAATTATTTTCAAGGCTAGAGATTACTTCTTCTATAGGTTACCTAGATGAAATAGATATAATAATTAGCTATAATAGAGGCGAGTATATAAGTAGACTTCTTAAGTCTATAGCTAGTTCCTTAATAGCCTCTCTATTTTACCTAGAGCTTCTATATATTCTAGCCTTTTATTAGTCTCCTGACCTCTATAATATTATTGTTCGATATCGCCTATCACTAGGTAATATACTACTAGTTCTTCTAAAAAGACTCGAATACGAAAAAATAGTTCTAGTCTTTCGAGGCGATAAGCTTGATTATAGAACGATAATGCTTTATAGGGAGGAGGTAGTATAAAAGTACTAAGTAAGCGAATAATTCTCTAAAAGGATTCAGATAGTAGTAAACTCCTTAGAATCAACGCTCGATATTAGATTATACTTATACTCTAGAGATAGAAGCATTAGTAATTTACCCTATAAACTAGGAGAGATAATAAAAGAGTAGGGACTAGATAGTATTCTATATCGAAATAGTAAGTAGAGATAGGAAAGCAATAATAAGGCAGAGACTAGCTTAGAAGTAGAAGTAGGGTAACTATAAGCTATACTCTTAGCCTTTATCAATAGGGAGCTAGCTATCTAGGGAGAAAATGTAAGTTATAGAAAAGAGGATACGATAATAATACAAAATATAATATATATGATACTATTTATATACTCCTAAGGCTTAAACCCGAATGAAGCTATAGTAAAGACTCAAGACCTTGAATTATACCTATAAATACTTAAGTAGCTAGCTCTTGCCTAGGGGTATATATCGTATATAATTATACTAGAATTAGGCCCTTGCGCTATGAGGTAATTGCTGTCATAGTATATGCTTCTTTGAGAACTATATAAAGAAGTAAGGGTCTAAATCCTTAGCTCTAAGTTATTATCTTCTATATATGCTTTTGTGCTATATAACTTTAGCCTCTAGGAATAATAAGGGGTGAATATAGGCTACGAGCTAAAATTAGTATAAGACTATAGGTCTGAAAGCTATCCTTTAGACTTAGAGGGATAGTTTTAAATGCCTCTTGTATATTGACTTCTAGTCGCTGTTTCTTCGTTAGGGGGCCTGATACTATTCCTTCTGCTATATCAATGTTATCCTTCCTTTTTAGGTGCTTCTTCTGATCGCTTAGTTCAGCTAATAATAGAGCTAAGGTTAAATTATAACTCGTTATTTCTTCCTGCACTTAGTTATTTCTTGTCCTTAGTACTAGCTAGCTAATGAGGGCATTAGAATATAAGGCCTTTGTTTTATCGATTATTAGGAAAGAATTACTCTATAGGCTATCCTAGTTATCCTCTGATAACTTAGAGGCTCTTATATCAGCTGAAGCCCCTATAGTAGAGACTCGAGGCACTAGTCTACTCTCGTTAAAGCTAAGTATTGTATACTAGTCTACTAATTAGTGATCAGTTATATAGAGCGATAAGGGAATATTAAGAGGTAATCAGATATCTTTATAACTAGGGAACTAATGAGTTAGTTTTCTATCGATCCTAGTCTTATAATAGTAGATATTCGATACTTTAATGCTCTTAGTATAGCTTTTATCTGCCCCTATAGAGGTAGCCTCTATTATAAGATATACCTCGCTCGATGATTAGTAAAGTATAGATCTAGTAGCTTTATGATTAGGAACTAGGAGAGATTTAAATCTATTAGAAAGTTAATTAGAAGTAGTTCTTAGTGAGTTATTTATAATCGATATATTTAGCTCTATCTTACTAGGCTTAGTATTAGGTATAGGCTAATCTGAGATATCCGGGGTATTAATATGTAGAGATACTATATCTATGAAAATTATATCTCTTTGATAATTGATTTCGAACTAATGCTTCCTAAAGAAAGTAGTAATAATATCGTTTTATATAAACTCGACTATTAGCTTATTATACTCAGGGGTAGTCAAGCGAAGTATTAGTAGGAATGATATCTTTTATAGAGCTATGAATACCTATATACGAGGTTTACTACCTCTCTAATTTACTTGAGATTTCTTGATATTAGGTGAAAAGTTAAATTGCCTATATTCTAAGGATCGATTTAGACCTTTAGCGATCTTTATATTCGAGAAACCTAGAAGACTTATATATCGAAAGAATATATGTTAGTAATAAGGGTTGATAGATACTAGTATAGCTTCCTATCTGAAGTCTCTTAGTAGCGACTTAGTCGATAGGTTGGGAAATTATCTTAAGATAGATATAAATAACTAGCTGAACGCTAACTAAGATGAAGGCATATCTAAAAGTAGCCTAAAGTACCCTTTACTAGTCTCTATCAAAGGTATATAGCGCTTATCCTAATATATATAAAGTCTTTCATATAATATTAACTCTTGCCTTTAGTACCTCTTCTTCTCAGTAGGAATATCAAGGTATACCTTTAGTATATTAGTACTAATGCTGATATACTTTATATTTTCATGAAATATAAAGATACTTAGAATAATAGTAGGTAACGATAGTAATGATTATTCGACCTTCTTCTATGCCTCTTGATCAATAAGTCTGCGAAAGAGTATGCTATTATTAATACTATATGATGTAAAGATCTTATCTATGCTATTTATAGAAGGCACTTAGAATTAGAGTAACTAGATAGTTTCCTCGTCGATATATATCTTCGTACTTTCGTTGCTCTTAGTAATATTGTTCTATATATAGTATATCTAATCAAGATAATTTGCTATTATCTCATTATAGTATATAGCTAGATACTTATTAAAGTTCTTTAGCTAGAGGCTACTATATAAGCCTAGGAAGCCTATAATGCGATCGAGGGTATACCGAATTAAAGGCTGCAAGAGGAGGTAGTCTAAGGCCTTTGCCTTATATTTAGTTAACTTGAATTTCTATATATGCACTGACTAGTAATCATTTAGGTCCTAAAAATATCTGATCCTATAGTATATCTCTCTATCTATATATAGGGCCTCGCTTAAGACTCTTCTAGTATAGTACTAGATGATTTGATTCTATAGAGCCTCTAGAAATCTATTAGTAGATAATTAATCTAAGCTATCCTATAGATATAATACCTTCTGATATATAGTAGAGCTTGATCGTCTACTAGGCTTCTCTTCTGAGTAAAGCTCGTGTAGCTGCTATATGCTGCTAGCCCTCGATATAGAGTATTTCGAAGTTACTATTAATAAGGGGATATTAGCCTAAGAGTATAGTTTCATAGAGCTTATCTTATAATAGGCTCGAGTATCTCAATAGTATATTAAAGGTAAAAAGATTAATAATACTAAAAATCTAATAGTTCGTATTAGATAGTTCTAATCCTATTTCCCGAAATACTTTAATAAGCTAGGCTATAGACTTTGAGTTTCTAGGGTGCTCTAAAGAGCTAGTATAGCTATAAGGGGTAATAAACTAAAGATTTTCGACTAGAATGCAGATAATACTAATAAGATAATCAACGAAAGGGGACGATATTATAGTATTTTCTAGGTATCTCAAGCTAGCTAAAGTTAATAGTTATAGTAAAATTCGATAACTCGGGATTTTCTAAGCTATATATAGTAGTATTAACGTTGTTTAATTTTAGCTTTTGAGTTTTTAACTTTTAAATCAGATTATAGTGCAATAGTATTAGGAGCCTAGGGTATTATTATATATTAGAAATAGATCCCTAAAATTTAATTCGAATAGATGATATATTATTTAAATCAGCGGTTTTAGAACTCTCTAGAGTCTAAGGGTAGTATAATCTTTCATAGCTTCTAATTCCTCGAACTATAATATAGCCCTAATCTAATATCGAGTTCTCACTTCATCTAGTCAAGGACTTAAAGGGATAGAAGTTTATCTATTTTGTTATAATAATATCTATAAGTTACCTAAGAAGTATATTACTTATACTGAAGGGGATAGTAGTATTAATACTTAGCTTGATCGATCATTAGATGATAAGTAGTACCCTATAGATGCCCTAGTATATAGCTACTTCCGTATTATATACCTTATAGACTCATTTTTTAGATATAATAGACTCCCTTAGATAGAAGCTTCTATTGATATATTCCTCATTAGTAATGTATAGTATACCCTGAGCCTATAATTTAGATTAGACTATCTCTCATATTAGTATAAGTATACCTCGAAGCCTCTTATGAACTAGATATCTGATTTTAATAAAAACTAAGACTAGGCTAGAAGGCGCTAGCTAAAGGAAATACTAGATATTTCTCTATAGAACTATGATATCGAAATATTATCTATTCACTTAGAGAGCGATTCTTCCTCGGAATATGAGGACTATAAAGCTGATAAGGAGGCGATAAAGGGCCTTATAGACGACTACTATAGCCTTAGAAAAAGAAAGCATTCAATGAATGATAAAGAACTACTTTAAAGGAAGAGAGCTCAGCTTAACTACGACTTTAGGAAGAGGGAACTAGTATATATTGATAGGGACTAGCCTCGAGGGGAGAGAGTATAGTTTGATTAAGGGAGTATCGAGGAGTAGATATATCAACCTTAGGATTTTATAGATTAGACCCTATTATTCTATAGAACCTAAATAAATCGTAGTTAGTAATAGTTATATCATATGATATACTTATATATATCTTATAACTCCTCTAGAAAGACTATCTATTATATACCTAATATATAGAAACTACTAGCTTCCTTTAGACCTTTTAAGAACTTTATTTCTATAAATCAGAGATTATATATAGCTAGTATAACTATACTAGGGAAACTACTGTTTAGTATAAGCTTATTATAAGGGAGAAGATATATATAAGGTATATTAGCTTTATAGTTACTAGTAAGTTTATATAAAGATTTATAAGTACTATATTAACTAGTATAATCTCTAGCTTAATTACTCCCTTTAGCTAAGATAGACTTACTATATTTTCTTATAAATCTTAACTAGTTTATTATCTCTAGGCCCTTCCTAACTAAAGTCTATATATATATGATATAATAACTATAGAAATAAGAGAGAATAATATAATTCCTAATATAGCCTATACTATAGGTGACTAGGTCCTATCTCGAGCTATATATATATTTAGTAGAACGTTAAGAAGCCTGTTTATATAGTTAAGAATACTAGGCCTAAAGAAGATTTTAGTATTAAAGTACTATAGGTTAAAAATGATTATATATATATAAAAATATAAGTAAGTAGCTAAATATAATTTGACCTAAACTATATCTATAAGATTCCTAGGCCTGTGATTCTACCTAAATAGTATACTCTAGCTAAAGGCAATAAGGGTATATTTTAGACTAAGGTCTAGACGAATTAACCCTCCTATAAATACTCTAGAGTTTCAGACTTCTAAAGAGAGGCAAAGGTGCTTAGTAGGATAGAAAAACTAGCGAGTATAGTCTATGAGGCTACTACTACTGCAAAGTTATATAAAACTAATACTCGATTAGATTCAATAACTATACGATGATATATTTGAGCTATTCTAAAGGATCTATAATATTATTCTTATAGGAAAGTATTACTGATAATAAGATAGATAAACTCTAAAGTTTATAAGTATATTAGAAGGGTTAATAAGATATTTCTAAATAGTTGATCTAGAATACTATTTTTTAATTTTAACTTTTAAGATATTAGCCCCTTAATACTACTAAGCTACTATTTACTAGTAAAACTAAATTTAATTTATAATATAATAAATATTATTATCAAATATTATATTTGAGTAAAATATAATTATATTAATTATAGTAGATTGAGTACTTACTTAGTATATATAGTATATCTTATATAATGATTAATACTATAGATATAGGTTCTTGTCTAAGTCATCTAGAGACGCTATTATTGCTATCTACCTCTCAATCTTATTACTTAAGGTCTATAAAGCTATAGGGACTCTACCTTTACCCTCGCTGATCTAGGCCTGCTTTACTATAAATAGAGATATTATATCGAGAGTATTATACTAACTCGCTAATACCTTACTATTACCCTTATAGATAGTCAGCTGATACTCAATTTATAAGAAGAGTCTATATCCTAGTAACTACCTAGCCTATAATTATTATATAAGAAACGATAGAGGAAAAATACTGAAAAAGATGCTCTAAGCTACTATAGTAACTAGACGATAACGATAGGAGGCTAGAGTAGATGCAGTAGGAGTAAAACGCAAGGATTATAAGTCGCTATAGATCCTAAGAGTCTATAAGACTAGAGTAGATATAGTAGGAGCAAAACGCAAGGATTATAAGTTGCTATAGATCCTAAGAGTCTATAAGACTAGAGTAGATATAGTAGGAGCAAAATATAAGGATTACAAATCGCTATAGATCCTAAGAGTCTATGAGACTAGAGCAGATATAGTAGGAGCAAAATATAAGGATTATAAGTCGCTATATATCTAAAAAGTCTATAAGATTTATATTGCCTATTTATAAGTCGTATAGTTAAATTAGGTAGGAAATCAGATATTCTATATAAAACTTTTAATATATATATAAATATTTTAGATATTTTAACTAGAGGAGAAAATACTAGAATTCAATAGCTCTGATATACTCTAAGCCTATATAGAGTACCTTCTAATCGATCTTAAGTATTATAAGGCTCTTATTAAATATAATCAAAAATAGGTTTATAAGAAATCAATAATATTTTTATAATAGCTCTCTATCTTTTCTAATATCTTCTACCTAACCTTTAGCTATCTTATGATTACTATATAATCTGCTAGGATAGTTCTATATACCTATCTTAATATCGATAAACTCAATATCTTCATTTCTTTTATACTGTTTTCATCGATATAGCCTTCGATTAATATTATTTTTTTATCTTTAGTTATTACTATATTATTGACTATAAAGTCTGCTTAGCTACTCTTTCTTAGCTCTATAGGAGTACTTAATCTGATTATCTAGCTATTCCCTTCGATAAATCTCTACTTATTATCTTTATAGTTGCTACCCTTGACGAGAATATAGTATTCTAGATTATTACTAGTTATACTAAGTAAGGCAATAAATAGATACCCTCTTGATATAATATATTTTATCTTCCCTTTTACTAGAGACTTAAAATCATCTAGATTAGCCTCTAATTGAATAGAGTTAAATAGCTAGGGTATCTTTTTTCGTCGGCCTCTAGGTATAATAGGTAAGTCCTTTAGTCTATTAGATATAGGAACCCTTCTATTACCCTCTATTGATAGGTTTAGGGCTAGAGTATCAAAAGTAGTAGTAGTCGACTAATCCTAAGTATTATTCGTATAGCTACTTTCTCCTCTTATACTCGTCGTATTCGATATAACTATATTAGTTATCTGAGATAGTAAATCAAAAGCAGTAGTAGGCGCCTAATTCAATCGTTTTATAGAGTCTTCTAACTCTTTTTGTAGTACTAATTTCTATTATATCAATTATATCTTAGCTTCTAAGTCTTTCCTTCTCGATGTCTATACTCGTAGTAGAGGTAGCTCTACCTCTATCGTATCTAAAGCTATTAATAACTTTTAGTTAGTCGATATCTCTAGTTCTTTAGGAATAGTCTTATATCTTATATCGATTGAGGCTATCTATACTTGATATTAGGTACTAATAGTTGAGTTACTCTACTGAATATTATCTAGCTTTTATAACTATAAAAAGCTATAGGCGTTTTTAGGAAATAGAATCTTAATTTTTATTTTTAAGGAAGTTAGCGTATTATTGCAAACTATAAAATTGATATTCTAGTTATTAATCTAGCCCTATGAAAAGTAAAGAGGGCCCTATAGATATCTAAGACCCTAGTTGAACTAAATCTATCCCTAAATAAGAGAATATTATTGAGATTATAAATAATAAATTACTATACTATAATTCTAATATATTAAAAGTTTTTGAATTTATAGGAAATTACCTTTATAATAATAAAGATCTAAGTAACTTTCGAGTTAATCTGCTATACTAAAGCTGCTCCTACTACGATATATAATACCTGATTCCTTATCGCTCTTTTGCTTCCTTGTATAAGAAGAGCTACGCTTTAATATAATAGAGAGACCTATAGACTATCCTTCTATCCTAGATAACTCCTAAAGTTGCCTTGATAACTAATATTCTACCTTAGTAAATCTAATTATCCTATCTAGTCGTATAGCCTTTATTACCCTAGACTTTATTATGCTCGTAAATAGTTTATTATTATAACCTTAGTATATATATTAGTCTAGTGATATTTATAATCAATATAAAGATATAAAACTCAGCGTTATTTACTAATAACGATCATTCTACTAGGAGATTGAGCTTTAGCTACTAATATAGATATAACTATATTGTAAAATGAAGGCTAACTTATTTTCGGGTAGAGGCTTATCTAGTAACTCGATAGCTTGAATAGTACTTTCGATGATTTTGCTTAAGGAGAGGGGAAAACGCACTAGACTACTATAAGCCTCTATAATATAGTTAGTTTATATAAATTACTTCCTGAGAGTAGAGTAGTATTATATAATTAGAGTCGAGGTCTTAGAGGTCTTATAAGAATCTAGATACTTACTATCCTTAGTTATTATGATCAAGGTACTAAAAAAGATCAATCTTCCTCGTTGTATTACTATTGAGGATAAGCGAATAGATATCCTTCTTATTCCTTTTTAGGCGCTTTCGCTGCTCCTCTATTTCTGACTTCTCGAGATCAATGAGTCTCCTTTGTTTCCCAAGGGATCGTATCTCTTCTCGAATCTATCGCTCGAGTTTGCTTTTTCCTACTCGCCTACTTATAATCTTACTATCCTAGAGCCTTTTTTTCTCTAGCTCTAGCTTCTTTTTATCTATAGATAATAGGTTTTTTTTCTCTTATTAACTCTATTCATTATATCTTAACTAGGCCTTATATTGAGGAAGACCTTATATCAGTTATATAATAGTATTATCATACTATCTTCGTACTACTAGATAGAGAGTAATAGGAAGAATACTAAGGATACTGATGCTTTTTATAACTAAAGAGATATTTTCGAAGATATTAAGCTAGAGGTCCTAGCTATAGGGGCCTTCAAGGAGGAGGTAAAGACTATCCTTAAGCCTCTCTAGGTAGTATATATAGTAGCCCTGATAGGATATTATAAAAGATAGACCCTAAGAGTAATACTAAAATAAGTTATACGATATAGCTATCATCGGGTAGCTTATCTAGAACTTATACCTCTAGAGGGATCTAGGTAGAGATATATAGAAATAGGCTCTAGGGAATAGGTATAGTAGATGCTTTACTTTTATATCGATAATAGTAGTATCGCTATATTGAGTTATTCTAATGATTCTCGCTTATTAGCTATAGTATATAATAGTAATCAACTAGTAAATTATAGTAAGTATCTATATACCTATAGTAGAAAGAAGTAGAGCTATAGTAGTTATAGATTATAGTAGGAAAGAATACTAGATTAGCCTAATAAGACTTATAATCGCAAGTATCATATAGGCTAGGTAGAAAATAGCCCCTTGATACCTCTATAGAAAGTATATAGTAGAGATTAAAAGAGTAATAAATATAAAGAATACCTATATTATAATATTAGGGATATCCTACCTTATATAAAAGTCTACTTATAATTAATCCTAATATATATAATCCTCCTAGATATAGCTAAAGAGCTATAACGATAATAGTATAAAGTAATCCTTTAGTAAGCGCTATTCGTCTGATCTAGTAATATACTAGGTAGTAGGATTAGAGTAATATACCTAAGAGGTCTATATAAGGATTTATCTGCCTGCCTAGGAATAAGATAGTCAAATTAATAACTACTACTAATACTGCTCTCTACTTAAACTAATGTATATCTTTTATTGATATCGTAAGTATAATATAATTAGAAGCAAAGTATAGGAATATCAAGAGTATATTAAGACGAGTAATAGTAGTCTAATATCTATACTAGATAAGAAGAGGATACTATAAGAACTAAGTGAAAAGGTATACTAGGTACTACGAACCTAAGTATAGAAGTAAAAGCAAAGACCGATAGAGGCTTATAAATATAATTAGGCTTAAGAAAAAGATAAGATAGTATAATATAATATCTATTTGAAAGGGCTTAATAGTAGCTAATAGTATAGCTATTAGAAATAGTCTTCAAGTAATTTATATATTATCTATTAAGTCGTTAATGATAACTATATAGCCCTATATAGACTAATAAGTAGAATACTAAGTCTTAAAAATAAAAAATTAAAACTAAAAAAACGAATAGAGGTTACTAAATTTAATGCAATAGGCAGCTACTGAGGATAAGTAGCTACTGAGGATAGGCAGCTACTAAGGCTAGGCAGCTACTATTAAAAGAATAAGATTAAGCAGAGCATCTTATTACTAGTTGAGTAGAAGAAGTCACTAGCCTATAGTTAATCAACGCTACTATGCGTCTATATGATTAGCCTTATATACTCTATTATAAGAAATACTCTAAAATTTATAAATGAAATAGCGTATTACCTCGAGATATCGCTTTCACTTAGCTAGTACCTCTATAATAACTTATTTCTTATTTCTTTCTTATACTTAGTTATTATATATATAAATAGACGTAGATATACCTCGTAGTACTAGGCGTAATAAAAACTATAAAAAGGAGGTAGAGAATCAGTAAGGAGGGCTTTTCAAAAAAGCAAACTCATTTGCCTGATTTTTTCCTGATTACGAAGTTAGTATAATTATATACTATAAAGATAGTAGGACTAAAGGGTATGAATCTCATCTAGGCTTCCTTAAAGCTATAACCTTCTTAATCGATAAAGATAGTCTCGTTAGTCTAGACCTTTTCGATACTATTACTGATAGAATAGCTTTGAGTTCTAGTCTATATTCTAGTCTAAATTCTAGTATATATTCAATACTATTAAGCTAAGCTATGAATCTAGCTGAATTCGAAAAGCTCTCGTATACTTTAACCTCAGCTTCTCTTGATCTAGAGCTACCTTCGTTACTGATTACTCTACTGATGATAGTTATACTCGATTATCTACCTCTAGACGGATAAACGAATAGTTCTATAGTATCGACGATATAAGTAGAGATCGACCCTTAGCTCTTAGGAAATCTAAGGGTATAATCTACTTTATAACCTTGAAGAGGGATCTCGAGAAGAAAGTCTCCCTATAGAAAGTCCCTAAGACTAAAAGCTATATTACTAGCTTTAGTACGAAATCTAAAAGAGGATTAATATATATTTAGGTTAGAATATTTAGATCATTATATACGATTAGTGCATAAATATATATAGATTATATAGTTATATTATATCATTAGGTATCTATACCTATAGGGTTTTAAGTATTAATAGGGTTATCTACTTCTCTACTTTACCTAAGAGATATTATTTATACTCTTTCTATATAATTGCTTAGTATTCCTAGGCTCTAATATAGCTTTATACCTTTATCTCTTATTCCTCGTCTATTATCTATTATCTATCACTTGTTATCTCTCGAGCAGATGAAATTATAGCTTTTATTCCCTGATAACGAAATGCCTATATATATATAGGAGAGTCATACTACTGTTGAGGATATTGCATTGATATATCGATAAGTGCGCTAATTATCTCTCAGGAGTAGATAGATAAAAACTCTTATATAGTATAGGGTTAGTATTATATAAGGCTGCAAATACTAAATCTAAAGCATAGAATATAAGGATATAGAAGCCTCGAAATATTATAATAAAACTAGTCTAGAATTTCATTATATACTACTTAAGCTTACCCCCTTGATTATTCTCCTTATCCTCTTCCCCCTTGTCCTCTTTATCTTCGTCCTCCTCCTTATCCTCATGCTCCTCTATATTCTTATCCTCCTTTATATCCTCGTCCTCCTCTATATCCTCGTTATCCTCTATATCCTTGTTATCCTCTATATCCTTATTATCCTCTATACTTTCACCCTCTTTCAAGTAAACGAACTTTATAGATAGGCTTGAAAGTTTCTTCTCTTCTTCTTCCCTACTAAAGTCTTCCCTATAGTCTATAATATGATCATCGCCTACTATATATATAGATTGTATTATTAGACCTTTCTCTAGTATTATATCCTAGATATTAGATATCTAGATTCTACTCTAGCTGAGTTCACTATTCGTTTTAGAGATAATTTCATAAATAGTATTTCAGTTAGATTCGAATATTATATCTAAGGGTATAATAGAATAGTAATCCTTCGACTACAATAGGTTCGTTGTATAGTATCGAGTAGTAGTTATCTAGGGATCATCGGTTAGAATTAACTCGTAGACTAACTATCTCTTAGATACTAGCTAGTAAAATATAAAGTTCTAGCGAGAAATATTATTACTATGCGAGTCTAATAGGTAAGGGTTATGAACTGCAGCATATAAGTTTAGCTATAATGCATTTATATCTTCTATATTACTAGTGGTAGTCTCTATTAGTTAGGATATTTTGAGATACCCCTATTAGGATTAATAGTATTAGTTGACTATATAAATCTTTGATATCGAAAGGGAATATAGGACTAGGGATATTTAAATAAGTATATTTTTTATACTCTTCTAGGCTTTTTACTATCGCTTTATAAAGCTATATGAAAATCTTATTATTACTATACTACTACGGTTCTATATCCTAGAATTCGTCCTAAGGCTATTTTTCTTTTTGAAATATAGGGGTCTAGGTATCTTCAGATAAATAGATAAGTATATTGCTTCTACTATACTATTATATAGCTAACGACTAATGACTATAGAGGGATAAAGAGAGAAAGCTTAGAGGTAATATTATTCTAGCTTATAGTAAGCTACTAAGCTATAGGAAGGTAAGAGAATATGATATCTAAGGTATCTAATAGTATAATCTAGAAGCTATAGAGCTAGAAGATAGGGGTAGTAATCACAAGGTATAGGAGTAGGTAATACTATAGTCTATATAGCCTAAGGAATCTTCTCAGTAGAATTATCGTCTTACACCTATTTCTCTTAGCTTCTAAGATTAGTTAGATGAGAATTACTAGGATATACTTAGTCTAGGCATAGTAATATACTGAGAGGGAGTATAGTAAGGAGGACTAATTAGGGAGGGGAAAAATATATGATTATCCCTTCGTAAAAGCTCCCCTATATATTTGCTCCCTATAGTCTATGAATAATATATACCTCCCCTGAGCAGTAGCTTCCTCCCCTTTTCTAAATTCCTAACTGAAATCATCTTACTAGTAGATGAGTAATCAGAGTATAGGACCTGAAACGAGGCTTTATACTAATAATATATCCGACCTATTATCTTCTTCTCTTTAGAGCTACTGATATAGGTCTATAAATTATCTTCATCTAGGGATAATAGAGGGTACATATATGCAAATAGTTAGATACATCCCCTGAGGCTATATAGATTGATCTATATAGGGATCTACCTTCTAATAAGTAACCTCTAGATGTTATTGAGTAGCTATAATAGTACTATATATGCTCTAGTGATACTAGGTCGATTATTACCTAATAGGTAGTATAGCTTAGGCAGATTATCTTAACTTTATAAACTACCTAGTAGTCAGACGCTACTATAGCTACTAGATGCTTAGTGAATGCTATACTAGTTCAGTTCCTCGAGTATATTAGAAGTGCTTATTTTAGATAGCCTCTAGACTACGACTGCAATAGCAGATAGTTCAACTCACTCACTAAACCCCTTATACAAGGGTAGTACTGATGCAGCTAAATATGCATCTATAGATACTAAGTTGAAATATCGAACCCTATCAGTATTACTATTAACCTCTCCTCTTAGAAAATTATATCTATTATATTAATGTTTGCTATAGTTACTAGATCCTATTTTATATAGGATCTAGGGATATAAAAGTTACTATGAGTTAATATAAGGAAGTATAGATTAGTAACTAGGGGAGGGTATAGAAAAGTATTTGCTTGCGACTAAATATCTATTTAGTAGGTACCTAAGTACCTAGGTAGTATATATGATCTTTATAGCGGGTCGTAGTTAGGATCTTGCCTATTTTAGTATAAAATATGCTTTTAGGCTTTTCCTAATTTAGTTTATAAAAATTAGTACTCAACCCTCAAGTAACTACCTAGGTATATATATCGATATATAGTAGTAGATGAAGAGGATAGTCAGATACTAGAGTAGGCTCCTAGTGACTTTAAGATTATCTTTTATAAGCTAGACTATCTAGAATAACTAGTTGTGATACCCTCTATCAGTAAACTATTGCTTACTGTGATATAGGAGAAGCTTGCTCATTAAATCGGATCAGCTACTATTACTTAATACCTAAGCGTATAGGATATAACTAACCTACTCTCGGGATACAATAGTAATATAGCTTTAGAAGCTATATCGAACCTTATATCTTATATTTCCCTAGATAGAGAATAATAAGCCCTTTAGGGGTTTCTCCTCTTAAGTTTATATATAATGCTATATATTTCGGGTCGTACTATACTAGAAACCCTTGATAGGATTATGAGGATAGTTACTAAGAGCTCGAAGCTAAAGTATCTTAATACCTTGAAACGAGGTATACGAGTTGCGAATGAGATTATTATTCAGTAGGCTCAACGCGATAACGGAGATCGCCTATAATAGCTCGACTGAGCGACATAAGTAGTATTATAGGGTATGATTGACTCAAAAGTACTATATAGTATTCTTATAGACCTAACTATATATAGCTCGTCTCTTAGTCTTATAGTAGGGAATATTAAGTAAGTATAGCAATCGAGTAAAGGAATTCATCCTGAAAAAGCTATTGCCTTATATGCCCCTAAGTATAGAACTCTTATTACTTATTCCTCTGATTATTAGTTATATTACTAATAGCTTATTGAAGTAAGTTATTAATACTATAGGCTATTTGTATGAACTAACTTATCTAGGCTTAATGAGATTTACTATTATCTCGGGTATAGTACTGAACTTGCCTCCTATATAGTAGTAGTATCGTATTTAGGTATAAAAGCTCTATAGGGGGTTAGGGAAGCATGAGGGGATCTACTGCCTAGATGCCCTATTAATAGACTAGTAATAGATTATCAAGTCTTACCCTATGAAAAGGCAAGAATAGGCTGAAAGCCTTGCCTTATCAAAAAGGATTCATAATAATAAGCAACGAATTGTAGAACCTTAGCGTGTAATTAGTAGGTACCTAGGGAACCCTTATTACTAGGAAACTAGGGTTTTTCAGTAAAGTAAGAACCTTAGAATAGTTAGCTAGAGGCGAAGACTAATCTACCCCTAGCCCTACTTATTACCCTTCTCCTAAGGTAGATATAGCTAGAATCCTTAACTATAAATATCATTTGATTGATAGTCTATATAGCTAAATATTCCTTAGGCTGCAAAGCTATAGACTATTCCCCCCTTAGGTCCTTTTGTATAACCTATAGGAA
Organism: Cytospora paraplurivora; assembly: GCA_021272945.2. Classification (NCBI taxonomy): domain Eukaryota; kingdom Fungi; phylum Ascomycota; class Sordariomycetes; order Diaporthales; family Cytosporaceae; genus Cytospora; species Cytospora paraplurivora. Next base: position 9,768 of record JAJSPL020000085.1, on the reverse strand, counting down.
GTCGACTACTACTGCCCTTAGCGACCTAATATACTATATAGCTCCCCTACTATTAGCCTAGGTACCTAATATATATACTATCATAGGGTATCCTCGCATAATCTATAAAACGCAAGGTATCAATACGAACCTTATACTTCCTATTAGGTATACTATTATAATTAGAAGACTAATCCTACCTTAGAATTATATAAGAATAGAATCTTCGTAGTTATTGAATCAATCAGTGAGATACTTTGCTATATAGCTTAGGTATATAGAAGTAGTCTATATATAGTATATCGAATAAATTGCTAGCAACTTTTCGATCTATATATTCTATATACCTATCATTCTACTAAGTATATATATCTATAGATCCTACCTTATCAATGATACTCGAAGACAACTATATAGTCACGTTATTTGACTATACTCGTATAAAGGATGAATATATAATAACCTAACTATAGGAATACCTTCTGCGTCTCAACTTTTCTAGTCTAGATTAGATTCTCTCTTCTTAGTAGCTACTAAGCTATGAATAGGATAGCATTAGGTGCATTGATCTTATTATGAAATTCATAGATAAAAAAGTCAAGGAATAATAGACTATCTTATTTATAGAGGCGAAGAAGTATAGGGTAGACGCTAGAGAGGTCAGGATAGCTAAAACCTAAGTCTTTAATACTATTATCGAATATAGCCTTAATACGAATAGTATACCTATCTAGGTTTAATCTTATATAGGAACTACTACCTATATCTAAATATATAACCTAGCGAGCGTATTCTTAGAAGACTTCCTTCTAGGGGTCTTTAAGCTAGAATATATAAATAAGTATATCGATATAGACTTATATACAAAAGAGATCAAATCAGCTCTATCTTATATAGCTAAGCACTATATACTACTAGCTATATATCTTAGTAAAGCAATACTATCTATTACTACTGCCTCCTTCTCCCTATCGGTATCTGCAAAGGGTTGATCATCGCCTGAGCTAGTATACTATTAATCGCTAATTTCTATCCGAGGTTAATAGCTACTTGATATCGATATATAGACTTATATCGAGATTATATAAGATTTAGGAGATACTTTGATTAGAAGCATAGGTAGTTGCAATTATACCTTCCCTAAGGATATATAGAGGCTGCAAGTAATAAAGGATGAATTTTATTAGGTACTTAATTTAGGTCGAGGTATCTTTTAGACCTAGACTAGAAAGCTAGTATAGATCGAGGGTAAGGGGAAAGAAAAGATACTAGTAGCTATCAAGTAATATTAGTAGGAGTTATAGCTTGCTATAGAGATGAGCGATACTAGTAATATAATAGAACTACTGAGGAATACTAGTAGAGACTAAGTCAAAGTATTAGAGTTAGAAAAAAAGTCGTATTCTAAGAGTAGGCCTGAAATCCTTTTTATTAACCCTAGGGATAAGAAGTATAAGAAAAGCCTTAAGGATGATTAGTATAAGATATAGTATAAGGGGAAACCTATATAGGCCCTTGAACTAGACTGGGAGGATACAGTTTTCTATATGTAGTATCTCCCCTAATGCTCTTATACTATTCTGAGAAACGGTTTAATTGCTTAGTCGTCTTGTTTCCTTGTCTTATTTCCTTGTCTTGTTTTCTTATCTTATTTTCTTGTCTTATTTCCTTATCTTATTTCTTTGTCTTGTTTCCTTATCTTATTTTCTTGTCTTATTTCCTTGTCTTATTTCTTTATCTTGTTTCCTTGTCTTGCTCCCTTATCTTATTTTCTTTAAAGAAAATCTTATCAACCTACTATTGATGAAGTAGCTAGGGGCTCAACCCCCTAGTTCCCTATCGTCTAAGTTATGAAATACATAGTTAGAAATACTATTAATGAAGTAGCTAGGGGCTTAACCCCTTGATCCTCTATTGTCTAGGTTATAATATATACTATGATATCATTATAAGTAGCCCTTTACCTCGCCTACTTTAGTTCTAGAAAATCAATATAGCGTTGTCTTCACTTACTATGCAGACCTAATTTATAAAATTCGCTTGATAGTCCTTTAGTAGTATCTTTAGTGAGTCTCTTTTACTTATACTAGTCAACGCAGTCTAACAAGTACTAGGTAGGTAGTTAGCACCTCTGCTACTTGTTTACCCTAGGGCATTAGCCTGAAAGGTAATATATAGTGTTCTTAGCAACATTTTATTTCAAAGTTTTCTAAAGTAACTCTTAATTAATTTTTCACTCTAGTAATAGAATCGAGTAGTTCTCTGAGAACTAGAAGAGCAACCTATCTATACTACTAAGGGCCTAGTAGTTCTATTCATCTAGAGAAGAGTAGGATAAGCTAGCCTTAAAATCGACTTAGACTCTATATTATCTTCGACCCTCATAGGTCTTCTATACGCGTGAATGAGTAGAGATTTCCGATAGCAGAATATACTTCCTAGTGAGATCGACTCCTATATGATACTGCCTAACTGCCTATAAAGCCCTATTATTATACTCGAACAAGATTCTATAATAGAGTTGAGATTCGTTGTCTTCAAATATATAAGCGTAGGAAATATTGCCTAATTGAGCAGAGGAAAAGTAGGTAATATAACTTAGGTACTTCTATTCGTACTATAGGAGCTCTAATTATCTAGATGCTTTAGTACTAGACCTATTAGGGCTATATAGTCTAAAGAATATAGGTTTATATAGCTCCTCTAATAGCTTACTACAGATCAAGACTATAGGCAGCTTTCGATAAAGATAGCGATCATATATAATGCTTTACTACTATAGCCCTAGGATAATATCTCTATTTAGTATAGTATAAACCTATATATATTAGTAAGTCGATATTAGTACTAGTAGGGAGTTCATTTATACTATGATATTTAACCTACTCTGATTATTCCTCTATATTCTAAATGCGATAACCTTATTATATTGACTGATTAGTAGGTAGATCTAGATAGTATATTACTGATGCTTCATAGCGAAGCATATGAATATAGGGAGAGTGTAAGATCTTATCGAGCTATAAGTATAAACTCTATAGAGGCTCTCTATCGAGTAGAAGAAAGTAAGCCCCTAGGTTTTCTCTAAGTCAATAGCCTATAGGTAATACTAGTGCTATAGGGTATATATTTATAATATGTAATTAGCTAGTCTTAGTAGATATAGGGTATCCTAGACTAAGAGGCCTTTTAGACCCAAAGGAAGGTATAGTCGAAGCTAGCTATCCTTATCGACGTTAGTAAGAAAGCTAATAACGACTATAGAGTACTATACTTAGATATTTGCTTTAATACTATAGAGTTTTATTATATTCTCGATAATATAAGATATATAACGAGAGTTTTCTTAGGTAAACTATCACTATTGACTATACTATTCGATATTCTTGATGCTATAGGAGTCGATTGTTATTCTAACTATATTATATCTATTATTTGAAATAATTATGCTTTAGTTCTTATACTACTAACTCTTGATATACTCTAGTATAAAGATATAAGGCTAGACCGACGAAGAGATATAGCTTAAAACGTTGAGAATTAATATCAAGCGCTATAAATATATATATAGAGTAAGATACTTTATGATTTCGAGGAGCTCTAGAGGCAACGACTATAGTCTAGCTAGGTTAGACTTATCTATGATATTTCTAAGTCTATTCTATTCTAGCGATAGTAGAAGGTATTAATAAAGTGCTTTAGACTAAGCTCGATAGTAAAATAGTATAGTCTGAAGATAAGAAACTACTTAGTTTAGTTCTTTATAATATAGATAGAGAATAGTTCTGAAGTATTATTCATATGCTATAGTATACTCTAGAGATTTATCGTAGCTCTAGTATATTATATTGCGATAAAGTAGAAAACTACTAAATAGAATAGGAAACCTAGGTAGTAGAAACGAGAAATACTTATCGAAAATATAATATACTACTAGGTTCTTATATCTTATAACTACTAGGGATTATTTTAGTAGATATTTTTGATATAATGATCTATTACTTATATAATATAGTGCCTTCTCCTAGGAAGATATTATCATTGTAAGTACTATAGTATAGAAATATTAGTAGATATAGCGTTTTTACTATACTAAGCGCTATAGTAGCTTTAGGTATATAGTAGAAGATATACGATAGGTAGGTTAACCTTTTTATGAAATAGAAGCTAAGGAGGTCTATAAAGACCTTCTTATAAAACCTTATATTAATTAGTCTAAGTTTATTCTAATATTCTAATAGGGCATATCTTTATCTCACTTGATATTATATAGGTATAAAAAGTATACCTCCTTGAGAATATACTACTGAAGAATTAAAGGAAGCCTAAAGAGAGTACGAGAGGACTTCTAGTAAGGTATAAGCTTGTAAAAGAATATACCTCTGAGAAGAGGCAGTCTGATCAGTAGGGATCAGGTTAAGGCGAAGAGTAGTAATCATTTATATAATCTAGGAGACTAATAGCTATTAGAGAATAATAAGATAATATCCTATAAAACGAAGAATAATACTAAACTAGTCTAGCTATTATTATACTATTTAAGATATAGCCCTTTACTATAATGTAAAGGAAGAAACTTTATACTAGTCGATTAGTTCGCTAGTTGAAGTAGTATATAAGGGTATACTATTATATAGATAAGTTATCTGATCTAAAAACTCGGGTTCTTGATGCTTATAATATATAACTAGTAATATACCCTCTATAAGTAGAAGGGAAACTGAGATAGAGTTATCTTCTATATTATAGCTTAAGCTATCTTCATCAATCTTCTAGTATAGACCTAGGTCTATAATAGGTAGAAGTATTACTTAGATTAAAGTACTATTACTAGGGATAGGCGCTCTATATTGACTTGAGCCTGCATTAGTACTAGTCTCAAGGGTATAGGTTCTAGAGGTATTACTATAGGCTTTTTCAGCGTTACTAATTAACTCTCCCTAGTAGTCGCTATTATAAAAAAGGGTAGAATCAGGATATTAGTCTTCTATGCCCTTACTCTCTGATAACTCTTCGGCTTATTTACTATCTGAGTAATTCGAGCGAGAAGTATTACTTCTAAGCAGTAATATACTATTAGAGAAACCCTAGGCCTCGAGCCTTTTTCTACTAGCTGCTTATAGATAGTGCGAGGAGCGCTTATCTATTAGAGCGATTAGGCTTAGGGCAAGGGCGACTAGTCTAATGTTAAGACCTATTCCTATATCTTTATTCTACTACGCTATTATACGCGCTTGAGACTCCCTCCTCTATTATAGTCTCTATTGTCTTTTTGCTTATAGGTTAGTAGGAGTAGTAGCTATTTTGCTATATATAAGCTTGACCCTTGAGTCCTTAGGGATATAGACTAGCTTAGGAATTATACTATCTAGCGAAATTATAAGGCCCTACTTATTATTAAAGCTATATATCTCTTGTATATAGCGTAACTATTTTTGTAGACTATTAATCTAGATAGTCTCTGATACTCCTTCGCGATAGTACTCTAGGTAGGGGAGTAGTACTAAAAGATCCTTCGTCGTATATTTATTGTTGAAATAGCGTAAGAACCTATAGCTAATATAGAAATAGCTATTATAGATAAGATAACGTGCTTTATTCGATAGTAGGTAGTTCTGACTCTCCTATGATCTCATTTGACTAGCTCTTTTTATATTTAGAATTAGTATAAAGGCTTTACTATAGTATCGCTCTATATAATTATACTAATTAAGAGGGCTATTAATAAAGATAATGAGTCTAGTTCGATAGTAATACTTAGGGTATAGGAAGGGGAGCTTAAATAAGACCTTATAATATCCTATAAAGTATCTACTTAGGCTAGTATAGCTCTAAAAAGTACTTTTATAGTTAAGTAGATACTAAGTCTATTCTCCCTAATAGTATAGCTCTAGTTGAGTACTATCGCTAGTAGAAGTATCATCTATACTAATATATAGTATGCTATCTGCTTCAGTGTATAACGAGTTGATAATATACTCTATATTAGCGGGTCATAGAGTTAGAAAAGTATATAATATTTCTATATAGTAATGCTATTGTTATACTCTACTGAATTCTTTTCTTTCTAGAAATTCGCTAATACTTAGTAACCCTATAAGAGTATATACCTTCCTGATAAGTATAATTAGACTAGACTAAGGGGTAAGTTCTATAGCTGACTAACTTATAGCGTATAGTCGATCGACTTATTCAAAGTATTCTTGCTATCTCTTTATGATATATTAGTCTAAGAGGCGCTTGATATAGTTATAGACTCGGATATTAGCTCTCTTAACCTCTAGTGATTTAGTAGGGCCTTTCTTTCGGGTCCTCTAGTACTCTGCTCTTAAGCTATATATGTTTTTGCGCTTCTCGAGGTTCTCGAGCTCTTACTATATAGGGTAGAATAGTATATTTAGGTCGCTTTTTAGACTCACTTAGTAGAGTATATTGAATATCAGCTTACTATCCTTAGCTATACTAGTAGTACTGAAGTTAGTATTGAATAGGTCTATATAGATATATCGTAGGAGGTAGCTATACTCGAATACTTAGTTTATATTCGATAGAATATAGTTTCGTAGTACTAAAGAAAGGCTATCTAGAAATTATAAGGGTTAGAGAGGTTTGCAAGCGTATATAAGGAAGCTAGGGTACTTATTATTAATCCTACTACTAGTTCCTATATATATTGAGTAAGGTCTAATATTCTCTTAGGCTCTACTTACGAACTAAGTATACTACTATATTTCTTTATATTAGGTATACTTTATCGGGATTATTAGTTCCTCTAAAAAGTATATTTTCTATTTTAAGTAGATATAGTTGATACTTACTTCGAGTATTAGCTTATTCAAAATATCATCTAAGGTATAGAAGTCAGTATCGAATGCTTAATTAGTAAGGGCTAGAGCGATAATCTAGCTCAATAAGTAAATCTTTAGCTTAGGGATAAAGGTAAATGAAAAGGAAATTCTAGATATAGTTTAGTAGTATATAACTATGAATATAGAAGGAGGGGTACTTATATATCGTCTTAGGCCTATCGAATCCTACCTTCTTTTCTCTTATTTTATATTAAGGTAACTTTAGTAACGAGGACTAGACTAATAGAACCCTAGATTAGTACTAATTCGATATCCTTATATTTGATATTTATTATAATATCTAGCTGATAGCTAGCTAAGGCAGCTATTAGGATAATAAAATAGAAAGCTATTCGTCGATGAGGGTTAGCTAGAATATTATACTCTTACTCCTATAATATCTTAAGTACTAAGAGAATATTATCGACTATTACTTCCTTCTTCTCGAATATCTACTATAGTATTAGGCCTACCTTAGCTACTAAAGATTCTTTGATCTACTTTATAATATATTAGTATTCTAATATAATAGGAGATATTAACTAAGTTCTTACCTTACGAATTCAGGGAACTAGTCCTCTACTTTTCGCATCTATATTCGAAAGGACTTATATATATCTATTCGTATAGTTATTATTTCTTTTTTCCTATAAGACTATATTATTAGTATAACTAATAAGATTCTTCTAAAGAAGTATAATACTTAGAGCTATTATTACTATATATATATCTATAGTCTCCTACTTACTATTGATAATAGCCTATTACTAGATAGAATTCTAGATATAATCTTCTAGGAATATTTGATAATATTATATAGTATATAAGTCGTCTATATATAGACTATACTAAATTTACTTTAGGTTAATATATAAGCTTCTCCTAAAGAAGCTAAATATAATAGAAAGGTATTAGTTAGTAAAATTGAGATATAGATACCTATAGAACTAATATAGATCTAGTACTTATATAATATATTCTTCCTATATCTTCTAGGCGTATTATCGTGCTTCTTAGGTTTTTTCATAGATTATATTACTGAACTCGTCTAAGAGGGTTATAGAATACTTTTTATCGAGAGCTTATATTTCGATATTTCTCTATAATTATATTAGAATAGTAAGGGTAGGTAGCTTATAATTAATAGAGAAAATAGGGGCTAGGCTAGGGGCAACTAGTATCGAAGAAGCTATATCTAATATCAGATTAGTAAGATAATAGGGTAAGAGCTTGAGTTAGTAGTAAGACGCTTAGTAGATAATATTCAAATACTTATAATTTAAGAATTAGAAAATAATTTTTAAGATAAGGGGCCTTATTACTAAAAGCGAATATAAGACTGATATAGGGTAGTTAGTATGCAGAGGCAGTATAGGCAGTTATAGAGTAGCTATAATAGTAAAGGAATAGAAATAGTAGCTAGGGATTAGGCTAGGGCCTAAGGCCTAATACCCGAGGGGTTCTGGAAGCTAGTGCGACCGAGTATATAATATATCTATCGGTCAGAAGCTTGTCTATAGGAGAGCAGATGGGATCCCGAATTTTCTTCTACCTATAGTCGTATGTGCTTGTTTGTTGATGAAGCGAGCTTATATCCTGAATCAAAATTCTACATTACTCACGTCGCATTCAGTAGCTGCCCTATCTCCTCGTTTCTTACGAACCCGTTGTGGTAACGTACCAAAAGGTCAAATGACAGCATTTCGGTTGAGTACTCATAGCCTGGGCATCGTCAAGATATTGAAGTGAAGAAGGACTGAACGAACGTGAGGTGTCGATATGGCTACCACGAACTGGCTAATATGAAGCAGATCTAGTATCAATTAGAGGCAACCTGAGTGGTTTCAAGATGGTGATCATCAACTTGGGTGCGTACGAGGTATGTCTGTTATGGTATCTCACAGAGTCGTTGGAGTTTGGACTACAGTTGACTACCATGCCCAGGTGTATGGGTAAATGGCCCAACTAAACTGGCACCAGGTATCAAACAATTGGAGGCTACGCTCTGGCGATGATAGTAGGCTTGGGAGCAAAAATACACTATGTCTTCTGGTTTTGCAGTGCAAGCACCTTATTAGGAAGGTAGAAATTGGCCAACAAATGCAGCGAGATAATTCTGGAACATCGTATTGGACCTCTTAATCAGTTGCATATGTGCATGTAAGTAGACGGCACTGTCACGTGTAGTGCTATCAGCGGAAGCCGGTTCCCAACACTCGAGTATGTTTTTATCCGATGAGGCAGGGCATGCGGCGTAGCAGGACTACATGTACTTCTCTCGAATGATCCCAGCACAGCGAATCCGCAACCACATTCAACAGACTAAACTCATGACAGCGACATCAGTATACAGTATCTATTCAAAGATGGCGCGAATCCCACCACAACCCCTGCCTCGCATGCTAGCTGCAAACGAGATAGTCCCAACGATGGAGCGCATCATCGCGAATCGCAAAGCTGTCCACGAAGCCGTGGCCAACACGGTGATGCCCGAGACAGCATCCTTTCAAAATGTGATCCGGCCTTGGCTTGAAGCCGAAGATCGTGACGCCGGCATTTGGCAAGTTATCGACATGTACCGGTACGCAGCCCCCGACCAGGCCACCCGTGATGCGGCTGAGGAGGCGACACGGTTGATGTCTGAACGGGGTTTCGACCATGTTCTGAGACGAGACCTCTACCTGCTCGTCAAGGGAGCTTCGGAGAGGGATGATGCTCCTGATGAGGAGTCCAAGAAGGCTGTCTCAAGGCTTTTGCGAGAGTTTGAAGATGTCGGCCACGGAAAATTGAGTCCAGAACAGAGGAAGAAGTATCTTGAGACAAGAAAGGAAATTGACCGCCTTTGCCAGATGTTCAACCAGAACTTGAGGGAGAAAACAGAAGGAATCTGGTTCAAACCTGAGGAGCTCAGCGGCGTTGCGCCATCAGAGCTCGAGGGTTT
>JAJSPL020000084.1:25000-27500 GCA_021272945.2 Cytospora paraplurivora | reverse complement strand
TGTAGTAGCCGTTTCTCAGGCTCCTTCTCCGGGGTCAAGCCCTAACCCTCCGTTACCCGTTGTAACCACGGCTGGCCAAGACCCAGCCGTCGAAAGTTGATAGGGCAGAAATTTGAATGAACCATCGCCGGCACAAGGCCATGCGATTCGAGAAGTTATTATGAATCACCAGTGAGCCCCGAAGGGCATTGGTTTTTAATCTAATAAATACATCCCTTCCGAAGTCGGGATTTTAAGCATGTATTAGCTCTAGAATTACCACGGTTATCCATGTAGTAGGTACTATCAAATATACGATAACTGATTTAATGAGCCATTCGCAGTTTCGCCGTTTAGGTGCTTAAACTTAGACTTGCATGGCTTAATCTTTGAGACAAGCATATGACTACTGGCAGAATCAACCAGGTAACTATCGTGAACGCTAAGAGAGGGGCCCCCCCTAGCGCCTTGCCCCCCAGACGAGCCGGGAGGAAGAGATGTTGTTACCGATGATGCACCTCAATTAAGAGGCGCGCCAGAGACAGCCCCCACGGCATAGGCCGATGGGAGCCACCTGCTGGCTTCCGCTATCCCCTTCTAAGATTCCCAGGACGCTGTCGGCGAGCACAGAGCGAGCCTCAAAGAAGCTGCAGAGTGCCACCTAGGCGCCCCAAGAGGAGACCGCAGGCCCGAAGACATCAGCTATTCAGCGTCCATCAACGGGTGGGTATCTCCTGTTGCTCTTCGCAGAAGGCTTGGCCATCGGCCAGTCATCCACAGAGCCCATCCAGCGGCTCCCAGAGTTACCTCTGGAGGCCATTGCTAGGCGTCCCACTGACGCAAACCGCCTGGGCGGCCGCGCTCGTGAGGGTTGGAACCTGCTATGAATCCCCCGTGACCGAGACTCCTGGTCTACAAGGCTGTTTAGAGGACCACGCAACAGGAACCGTACAAGATACGGGACCCGCCTGCAGCCGCCACGACTGTGAAGTCGCGTGGTGCAGGCGCATGATTTGGAAAGGACCTGGAACCACCGCCCCCGAGTTTTATAAGCCACCTGCTACTGTACACTACCCAGATCTCATCACTACCACGGCCCAGAAAGTCTAGGCGGGGATGAGCTGTACCCGCGCAGCAGAAGCCACTTGGGAAGTAATGCATCTCACAGAGGGCTGTAGGCCCAGGAACGGGGTGCCCAGCAAGCTGGACAGCCCCCCCTGAGTTGTCGCGGGACAGTGGTCTAGGCGGTCTTACTCAGGCGCAGTTCAGTGGTGAACTTTTTTTCTTGCGCCCTTTCATTGCACCCTCTCATAGTCCCTCCGACATGGGTTTACCCCGCAGCACGCTGCGGGGGGCTCTGGTGCGCGTTTGCGCATGCCGAAAAATTCATTCGTATGGCGGATCGAAAAAATCGACTCACGGCCACCAAACTCATCTCCCGGCACGCACGCACCCGAGTCAGACCAACACATTCAATCGCTGCAACACCGGTTTATAGGTGCTGCGACCACTAATGGTGTAGCCTGTAGGAAGACTGCAGCTGCTTTCGCCCCTGCCTTTTTTTCTTCCTCTCTTGTATACCCTCCGACATGGGTTTACCCCGCAGCACGCTGCGGGGGGCTCTGGTGCGCGTTTGCGCATGCCGAAAAATTCATTTGTATGGCGGATCGAAAAAATCGACTCACGGCCACCAAACTCATCTCCCGGCACGCACGCACCAACGGCACTTCGCCTCCGGCTTATTCCCGCCACCACAGGAAAAGTCTAGGGTAAGTATACTTTCCCCCCACCCCCCCCCCCAAAAACAAAGTCTAGGGTAAGTATACTTTTGCAATACACCCAAACCACCCCCCCACGCCCGCTGCACCAGCCAGACCAGACATGCCCCGGGCTATTTCGGGTGCGCTCTTTCACCTGGTATCGGTTTCGGAGCGGTCGCTGCGCTGGTTGTGGAGAATTCGCGAAATCGGGTCAAATTTGTAGAAAACGATAGAAAATGCAACAGAAACCATAGGAAGTCGACAGCAACCTTTCCTGCTTTCCATGCTAGCAAGTCTGGATCGTCAAAAGCACCATATCTACGCCCGTTCTGGCGTGCCCAGGCCGTCTGCCGCTAAAGTCAGCTCCCCGACCTATCCGTCAGATTTTTTTGCGGCTGTTTTTCGCTGCCTTCCCGGCGACGGCGAGGTCTGGCACGCTCATATATATGTCTTGGGGGGCCGATAAGGGCTAGGGTAAGTTTACTTGGGAAGTCTAGGGTAAGTTCACTCGTGCGCAGAAAGTGTACTTACCCTATCTTTTTTCCCAAGTCTAGGGTAAGTGCACTCGTGCGCGGAAAGTGTACTTACCCTATCTTTTTTCAAAAGTCTAGGGTAAGTTCACTCGTGCGCCCAAAGTGTACTTACCCTATCTTTTTTCCCAAGTCTAGGGTAAGTGCACTCGTGCGCCCAAAGTGTACTTACCCTATCTTTTTTCAAAAGTCTAGGGTAAGTTCACTCGTGCGCCCAAAGTGTACTTACCC
>JAJSPL020000083.1:0-44306 GCA_021272945.2 Cytospora paraplurivora | reverse complement strand
GATACTAGAGTATACTCTTAGTACTAATAAAATGATCTAGGAATTCGAGGCTAAGTATATAAAGATAGAGGCACTTAGTAGTAGTAGTAAAACGATATAGTATATAACTATATCTATTAGAGCCTAGGGACCTTCTAGATAAGCTATCGCTTTATAGGATAAAGCGCCTACTAGTAGCTTAGTCTAAGGCTAAACTATAAGCTGAGCCTAGGCGACGAGGCTATTCTCTAGGAGCTCGTAATAGGGCAATAGCTATAGTAAGTACTAAGCCGTTAAACCTTAGAATAAGACGTTCAATAAGGATAATAAGGTAAATCTATAATGAAAGTATAGTACTTTCGCGTAGTTTAGTACCTCTATTATATAGAAACAAAGGCAGATAAAGCCCTGAATAAAGGATATACGAAAGTTCTAAAAATTTATCTGATATTCTATTATTTTAGTAAGATGTATTACTATAGTAGTAACTAGGATAATAATACTAAATTGAATATTACTAACCTTGCTACTTATCTTACTCCTATTGAATTCCCTAGTCGTTCGCTATTCATCCTATTATATATTATTATCTCATCCTACTAACTATACTATACTCGCTATTTATATTTCATATATATATATTAAATAAGAGACTACGAGTATATTTATATATAATTTATATAAAGTTACCTAGCTGATTAAGATATATAGTATAAGTACTATATATATATATAGTAAGATTACTACTTGCTCCTATATATAAATTTATCCCCTAAAGTATATATAAACTACTATAGTGAGTATACCTAGTATACTAGACTTCTACCTTTGCTTATACTTAATAAAGTAGAATAATAGTTATACCCTTATATAAGCAAGGACTATAGAATACTATAATTTAGTCTACTAGCTACTTTACTATAGTAAGCTTACCTTAGATAGCTACTACTAGGTGATATACCTATTTAGTAGCAAGAAATATAGCGAATTAGAAGCTTACTACTATAGATAAACGCTTTAATAAATTCCTTATCGATTAGCTAGGCGACTAAGACTACTTTCACTATTATATAATCTACGAAGACTATATAGACCTATATATATAGGATATAGAGTATAATATCTATACTCCCTTAGAGTATTTTCCTAGCTATCTATAGGGGTATAAGATTATATAAGCTATAACTAAGGAATTTACTACGAAATACCCTATCCTATACTAGATAAACTAAGATAGCCTAGTATATTATAGATAAGACCTCTACTCTAAAACCTAGTATAGTAGTAGAACTATAGATAAGCTTAAGAATAACTTACTAATATTAGATACTAACTAGAGTACCTTAGACGAAGAATATAAGCCTACTGACGATTACTAAGACTCCTCTAATAAAGCTATCTATTCACTTATTATATCTAATACTAGCTTATCTGCCTCACCTAGTACTCCTAGCTATATATGCACCGACTATATAATAGAGTCTATTATATATAAGAAGTATACTACTGATTAGCCCTATAGAATAGGTAGATACTTCGCGCTTAAGGCTATTATCGAATATACTCTATAAGGTTACAAGGGCAAGAATATTACTGATAAGTAGTATAATTATAATATAGAGATTACTAAGCTAGACGCCTAGCTATTGAAGGATAGTACTATAATCGTTGCTTTCGTAGCAAAGGCTATGACTACCTTCGATGAAGAGGAACTATAGCTTTAGGCTATAAACGCTGAGGAATATATAGAGCTTATACTCTAGTTAGTAGAGTATACCTAAGTAGTAGTCAGTAGAAAGGCGTCTATACTAGCTAGTAATTAGCTAGATGATTTCATGCATTATATCTAGGAAGAATATTCTAGTAATTCGCTATACTAAGCTATTAATATGCTATCTAACGATAAAGACGAGCCTATATATAAGTCTAGAAACCTATTTAGACCTAGAGGCACTTATAGTACTAAGTATAAATATATAATATCTATATCTAATAAGGCTGATCCTACTGATAAGCCTATCGATTATAAGACTACTGCGTTCTACTATATACTAGCTATATACTAGTCTTCTGTTTTCTACTACGATGATATAGCTAAACTCGTCCTTAGCTATCCTACTATAGATACTCTAGCTAAGGGATAAGATATCCCTATCATTCGCTATATTATTATTAGCTAATACTCTATTCTATTCGCCTTAATTAGCGATAGAGAGCAATTTATATATCTTCTACTAGTAGACTCAGCTATATACTATAGTAATATTATTAGCTAGATCTAGAAGTAGATCGCTATATTAGGTATATAGGCTACCTCTATCGCATTTATTATATATTACTATATATATCTAAAGCAAGACTTTAGTCTTATTGCCCTTATCTACTACTATAACCTAGAGAACCTAAATAGACTATATATTATAGATGAAGGAGCTACTATTACTATATAAGAATAGTAGTATTATAGTAAACTTCACTAGGACTCAGTCTTCTAACTCTAAACCTATATCATTACTATATATATATATACTATCGAGTATAATATTATCAAGGTATTTGCCTTAACCTTCGATAAGCTTATTAACCTCATATTATAAGTGACTAAGTAATAAGTAGAGGATATATTTAGCGCTAGCCCTAATATACTAGACGAAGACCTTGCTCTATACTAAGCGTAAGGTATAATCTACCTACTATCTCCCTACTATTCACTATACTTTCGCTTGCGTTATTTGCTACCTATTTAGTACTCTATTCGTCGTTTGTATTATTATCCCTAGCCTTGTATAGCTACTTAGTATTTTACTAGGATAAAAGAATTACTTGATAGTACTAATATATATTAAGCTATATAGCTATTCCTATCCTACTATATATTATACTTTACTAGTCGGCTTTGCCCTATCTTCGCTATTACGTTTGCTTATTATAGCATTTCAGAGAGCTCGAAATATATATAGAATATACTATACTTACTAGTACTATCGCTTATATTATCGTTTGCCCTTAGCTATATTATAATTATTACCTATTAAGTTTTAGTCTTCGGACTATATTAGAGTATAATTATAGTTTATTTTATAGAGGAACTACTCTTATAGGTACTATATATCTATAGATCATAGGTACTAAGAAGTAGTTAGGCGTGCTATTCTATTAGTCTCCCTAATAGCATATTAAGGAAGTATCCTATCGTTATTTATATTAGATTACCTAGTAGTAATTACTATACCCCTGCCTTATTATTATCCTTGTTTTATAATCTAGCTATACTAGTATAGTATTACTAACTTTATAGAGTTATAAACCTTATTAGTCTATAATAGACTATGAATTTCTTCTGCCCTATATATATACTGCTTATACTTATATATATATTATTCCGAGGAAGGGACTATTACTCGTTAAACCTATCAATAGATACTATAGATATACTATGAACTCAGTAACTATAAAGTTGCCTAGGAATAACCTGATATATTTTGCCTAGCTATTATCATCGCTAAAATATCCTCCTATTAGCTATATATTTATTATAAATGCACTGATAATTACTACCTATATAGACATAGGCCTTCTTATATCCTAGGGCACTTGATGCACCCTATAGGTACTAGGCAAGCTATCTATACCTATACTGCAGGGTTGCAGTGAAAATATAGTAAAAGTATAGTGAATTCCCTATTAATTCACTAGGAGAATCTACAGTGAAAGTATAGTAAAAGCACAGTGAATTCACTATACTTTCACTATACTTTCACTAGTAGACTATATTATATATATATAGTACCTAGGTAGCTCCTGATAGTAGATAAGAGAAGAATTAATTATCGATTTATATTATACCTAAACTATTGCTATTACTTTCCCTAAGGTCTAGCTACTACTACCTAAGTAGGGCTAGTTATCTTAGGTTTATATAATACTCGTTTATATATAATTCTAGTACTAAGGGGATATTATAAAGCTTAGTATCGATCTATAGTAACTTCTCTTTAGCCTATATTAGAGTATATAACTATAGTACTACTAGTTAGTTATTTTATACTATAAATATACTTTATAAGTATAGGAAGTTCTTTAACGACTATTAGTATAGTACTAGTAGCTATTCTTATATTCCTAGGGTCTAAGTAGTAAAGTCTTCTTAGTATATAATAAATAGGTCGTTATTATATAGGTTTTATTATATATAGCTAACTAGGGTACTTACTAGCCTTATAACTAAGTATTCCTCTATAGTATCTTATATAGGGTTTATAAACTATAGTATAAAGTCGATATAGCTATAATATACTAAGTTAAATATTATATTTACTAGTAGTTCATTAATTATATACCCTCTAATTAGGGTAGGTTCCTCTATATCAGCTATTATTAACGACTAATAACCTTTGTAGGAATAAGCTTATTAGGAATATACTCTATAGGGTAGGACTAGTAGCTCTCGTAAAGGTATATATATATTTAGATAATATAGATAGAGGTCTATATAATAGCAGGATAAGGTTCAGTAGAACTAGGGCAGAAATAGGTTATACTACTATAAGTTATACTTTAGTATTTTAATGATACTAGTGATGATTAGTAGTTATTACCTCTTATATATATATCGATATATATCTTCTAGAGGGTGATGATTTGCGATAGTTGCTTTTCTATAGCTTTATAGGGAAGGTTACGATAATTCTAGGCGATCTTCATAATAGCTTGCTTAGGGGTCTATATCAGGGAGGCCTAGTGAAGTAAACTATCGCTATATAGTATACAACTAGTATAGAGGATTTGATTCTATATTAGGGAAATCTATATAGGTTAGCCTCTTCTACCTTATAGATCTATAGTACCTACGACTACTGATCAGTATTAGTAGGGCTATCGTACGTACGATTATCGTAGGTTAAGTTAGTTTGATTTTGTTATTGTTCTAGTTAGCTATTTCGTAGCTAAGCCCTCTGAGGGGAAACAGCTAAGTAGCTATTATCCCGAAGGAAGGCACGGCCCGTACGATGGCCGTATACTGACAAAATCAATAAACCAAGGGGTGAGAAGAGAGGCACTTGACTGCTCAGCGATTTGAGAAGCTGCGATCTTCCAACAATGAAAGGAATGATCCTTCAGAGATGGCCGAACCCTTTCCATGTATGCCTGACCATTCCAATAATTCCTGAGGACTCATACCCTGATGTGTTGGAAGACAGAGTGGGCTTTCATACCCGGAAGAATGTTGGTATCCAATTAGAGTCTACGTAGAGGCTGGTACGTACACAAAGAGCCTTCTTGAGTGCCGTTATCCATGGACTCCTAGATTGAGGCCAGGTCTGCTTCCATCGGACCGTTTTGTATAGCTCACAGTTGAATAGTATACCTGGATCACATATCAGTAAGTTAATACCCCCCCATTGCGCCCACCCCCAGATTGCGCCACCCCATTTACATACTAAACAGCCCTTTTCCCTAAAGCTCTAATAAATCAAATCAAATAGCTATAAATATAGTCTCTTCTATACTAAATAGCACTTTATTAGAACTATTATTATAATAGTTTATAGTATATATATTATTAATATATTAACTAGAATCTAGTAGTATCTTCTACTTTAGTAAAATGTTAAAAATCACTAGTAAACTATATAGAGGTACTAACAGCTTAAGTTTATAAAATAGAACTTCGAATTTATATAGTATATAAAATATACTCTTATATATAAGCTATTTATACTATTATTTAAATACTATATTAAGATTATAATTTATATAAATTTATTATAAACGTTATATAGAAGTTAAGTTATCTCTATATAAACTTTTATATAGAAGTAATAAAAGCCTTATATATCTTATTTATTATAGCTTATATAGTACTAACTACTCTATATACTTATAAAGATAAATATTAAATACTTATAAATAAGAACTAGAGTATTAAAATAATTTAGCTTAAATTTATATTAAATTAAGTTTAGCTATTAGTATTTCTACTTAGATTACTAGGATTCCTTAATAATTTAAGGTATCTATCTTCATTACTATATTATACTACTATATAAATATAGCTATATTTTTATAATTTAATACTAGATTCTATAAGAAATATAAACTATAAATATAAAAAGCTTGAAGTAGTAATCATTTTATTCGATTTATTAGAGCTTTAGGGAAAAGGGCTGTTTAGTATGTAAATGGGGTGGCGCAATCTGGGGGTGGGCGCAATGGGGGGGTATGAACTTATGTCGAACTTGTAATTATCACTGTATCGTCTTTGCTCAAGCTTGTCATTTATTAGCGATAATCACGCTCCAACCTAATCGGCAATGAGTGAAACGAAGAGTAGAGCTGGGTATCTCTTTAGTCATAATACTTAGTCTGACAGGACACGCCCATACGTAGCACTACCCTCACCACTTAGGCGCGTGCCCGGCGCTGTGTACCTATCAACCAGTCATCCTGTAGATGGCTTCAGGCAACAATCACCGTGGCGATGGCTATCGTTGCATCTGCGTCGGTCATCCCATCGGTAGCAGACCCATCCCAATTCCAGAAATTGTCAAACTCATTGAAGCCATCGAAATCAAGAACATCGATTGGTAGTCTACCTCGCAAACCCTTGCACCAGCCGCCAACCAAATATATACGCAGCTTGCATACAAACCTCGAGTAATCTTTGGTTGTAACGATGTTACGAAGTCAAGTTCATACCTAGGGTAGTCGGCAAGCAAGCATCTCTTCCCTATCGAATTGCCGATCTCGTGAATCCGGGGCGTCCATGACCGATGGGACGGCCGAGTCTCACCCACTACAGATGGCTGCGTCGATGCTTTCCATGTCCAGGCAATGAAGGCATGGAGCCATGCTCTGGAAGGGTCATCCAAACGACAAGATGGACGAGTTATCCACTATAATACGCAAATAGTGGGTAGACGATACCCCTCTTGGAGCTAGCTTCGCGTGGTGCGCTTTGGGGGCGACACCTGGAGGACGGGGGCGACATCTGGAGGGGGGCAGCAACATCTTGCATTATCATCTGTGTTGAGCTGCCTGCTGAAGGAATTATGGAACGAGTGAAGGCGACTTGAGTTCGCAACAGGTTAGAGTTTGGGATGATCTCCCGCTCGTCGGCGTCGCCCGCTCCGTGCATTGCATGCGTTGTATCCCGGGGACCCAACCTTGGTTATGTGAGACAACAGGACGTTATTCGACATTAGTCGCCGACAACCGAGATGGCCAACACGAATGATTGGCCTTGCCGGTACCCGTCCTGCCCGTGCACACTGGCCCAGGCCTTGGGGACCGCAGAATACCACGTCCGGAATTTCACTTCCAAGTTTTCCGGAGCTTGTGTTGGGCCCGGTGGCCTCCAAAGCTCTGGAAATTTTACTGCGCCCCATCAGGTCTGGCACGAGAAATGATACTTCTGGGGAAACGAGCAGCCACGTCTTGTCTAGTACGCCATGCCATCAGCGTACCAGTCCGTCGAATTGGGAAACCTGTTTTATAAATTCGCCTCGGAAATGGAGGAAGGGTTCATGATACAAGTGCAGTACCTGCTAAAATACCGAAGTAGGCGGGTAGGCAGCGGGCCTGCGGGTAGTCCACGGGTAGTCCAGTTCTGGGTACACTAGTAACCCCGTAACCCCTAGCACGCCAGGCCATGCCTACCCGCGCTCCATGCCAACGCTTGCTGGGCTGCAGCTGACTCCAGGGGCTGATTCCAGGGTCCTACCTCCCTGGGTATAGCTCTGGGTCCAGAACCTTCCAGGGCTGCAAGGGTTCCTTGGCTAATTCTCCCTTTTTACAGGCCACCTGCACTACCTCCTACCTACCTGGGTACCCAAGGGTACTATAGCGATGCACGTGCTTAGGTTTGTAGTAGAGCATACGCACAATGTATCTGTTCTTCACCGTCATACTTCAGTCATCGGTGGTACTACCTAGGTTATGTATGTATGTATGTATGTGCCGAGGTCCCCTCCTCCTCCCCCATCGACTCAGGGGCGCGGCGGCGGTCAGGACCAAACACCTACATACCAGACCGCTCTTCACTTTGATACATTGTTGCATTGAGTTACCTATGGACGAGTCCATCCCCTTGGGTCCTCCGCTGCTTACTTCTTTGTTTCGCTTGGAGCGGTTGCTGGGGCCATACATCATCTAGGATCCTCTTTCTCAGGGTCCTGGGTCCTGAGGGGTCCCAGATGTATCTATGTAATGTTCCAGAACCACCCTGGGGCACTCGAAATAGCACTCCTCGACGCCGCCTCTTTGCCTCCCCAAGTTGTCCCCAAGTTGTCCCCAAGTTGTCCCCCGGTTATTACTGTGGGACGAGGTTGCAGCTGGCAGGGGACATGGGCGGGTAAAATGGGATTGGCAACGCGGCATGACACGAATGCCCACAGAATAATGATTTGCAGAATGCGGCGTACCTGGGCAGGGGACTTGTGATATCCAGGATGACTAACACCATGGACTACTACCATACCTGGCAGCTGTTAGTGACCTGCCACAATCGAGGTGTCAGTATGTGCTTCTGCTCCCAAGACTGAATGTGGCTGTGGGCCAAGATGAGCGCGCGTCGTCGCACCTTGCCAGCACTGCACTGAATCGAGCGTGGAACGTTCGACCTGGCTGGGAAATTGGATATTTCAAACGCGGGGTGAGGATGATAGATAGGAGAAGGAGAACCTTGGATACCTCACAGCCTACAGACAGTCCGCAGGCCTGAGCACAAGGGGGTTATACATGTGGGTTGTTTCATGTCATTGATTTCTACCTGTGTGGTATATACTGGCCAGTGCCTAAGCAGGTATATAATGACGATAACCTAGCTTTCCCAAGGTCAGGCGCAGCAACTCGTACATATACCTGTGACCCAGAGTTTCCAAGGTTGCCTAGTATTTGAAGGTCCATCAGTTATCCGTCATCGCAGCATCGTTCTTCCAAGGTGGCTTCTTTCCTTCACCTCTCGCTTGACCTTGCCATTTCTAGCGTACCTACCTACCCGTGGAATACACTGTACAACCGTACAGCCGTACAACCGTACCTTCCCTTGGATTGATCGATTTTTTGTTGGCACGTCGACCCGTTTGGTCGCCAGTCTTTTTCGATGTCTTTATTTACCCCCCTTCAAACCCTCGAAGGGCTTTTCAAACCCAAGGAACAACCTTCCATGTTGAAACACCCCGCTGCAGCACAACTCAACTCGACCTGGCGCAATATGGACCGCGATACTCTAGTATCAGCACGCGATGTCGAGGGTCTCGTGGCAGATGGGCACCTTGTTGTCATCTATGAGGATATGCTCTTGAGACTAGACAACTGGATAGACAAGCACCCTGGTGGACGGCTGGCTATTCACCATATGGTTGGCAGAGATGCAACTGACGAGATCAACGTGTAAATATGCCCAGCCCCAGCCCCAGCCCCAGCCCCAGCCCCCACTCCCTGAAACTCACACCTCACAAGCTGGGGCCTGACTCGTTCGAGTCCCTGATCTCTCAAGCGAGAGGATCAATGCTATGGTTGTCACAGCTGCTTCTGCAAGGTACCACTGGGTCGTGATCTCGGTACTTGCTCGCGGAAGGGAGGGTGGTGGACGTCCGTCGTTTGTACGGTGGACACATTACTGATCATGATGCAGTTACCACTTTGAGAAGACCATCAAACTCATGAAGGCTTACCGTATCGCGCGTGTCCAGCTTCCCTGGACCAACCTGGAGCCCCCCATCCGCGCCGGTCCCGATGCGTATCGCAACTTCT
The DNA here is from genome assembly GCA_021272945.2 of Cytospora paraplurivora. Taxonomy (NCBI): domain Eukaryota; kingdom Fungi; phylum Ascomycota; class Sordariomycetes; order Diaporthales; family Cytosporaceae; genus Cytospora; species Cytospora paraplurivora. The sequence goes on along the minus strand of JAJSPL020000083.1, from coordinate 34,571 downwards.
CACATGAGAAAGATGGCAGTGAGATCAGCATCAACGCCGTTTCTGATGACGAGGTAGCCATGGAGACGGTCTCAACGTCTTCCGAATCCGATGACCAGGCCGACTCAGCATCCATTTTCAGTGTCAATCTCAGCCCCGGTGAGCCATTGAGCTCCAGGACCTCGAGTGTCGGCCCAGAGGAGATGGAGAGCGACTGCAGACGCAGAGACGTCCCATCCACAACCTCGGACACTAATGCAGCGGGCACCAACACTGCCTCGTCATGCCCCATCAACTCCAAGAACCTGTCGCGCGAAGCTTACACTGCAGCTCTGGAGAGGAAGGAGATATCCGATGGCATTCGTGATTATCCTTCCCTCGATAATGCTACGCAGCACGAGATCAGGGCAGAGTACGAGATCCTCCACCAGCGTATCAAGGATCAGGGCTTGTATACCTGTGCATATTCTGAGTATGGCAAGGAGATGATTCGTTACTCTATGTTGTTCTCTGCTTTCCTATACCTTCTGCACATACAGTGGTACATCACCTCATCTGTGTTCTTGGGCCTTTTCTGGGTAAGCAGCTCTCTCTCAATATCGTCGACCCAGAATCCATCTAGCAATGGCTAACATCAGAACTTAGCAACAAATCATGTTCGTCGCGCACGACGGCGGCCACCGAGGGATCACGGGAAATTTTGCCATCGATACGGTCATCGCCGCATTTGTGGGTGACTTCTGCTGCGGCCTGTCCATCGGTTGGTGGAAGAGTTCGCACAATGTACATCATCTTGTGACGAACTTGCCTGAGCATGACCCGGATCTACAGAACATTCCGCTGTTCTCCAACACGCCGTCTTACTTTAAGTCTATCCACAGCACCTTCTACGACTTCACCTTCGTATGGGACAAGGCCGCAGATATCCTCGTTCCCTACCAAAAATACACTTACTACCCCATCATGGCCGTCGCTCGCTTCAACCTTTACATCCTCTCCTGGCTTCACCTCCTCTCCCCACGCGCAACCCAGCTCGGCTCCGCCTGGTGGACACGATGGCTCGAGGTTGTATTCATGGCGTGCTACTGGACTATCTTTGGTTATGGACTGGTCTGGCGCACTTTGCCCGACTGGCCAACCCGCGTGGGCTTCGTTCTTGTATCCCACGCCGTCACGATCCTGCTTCATATCCAGATCACCCTCTCCCATTGGGGAATGCCAACCTCCGACCTGGGCCCCACCGAGTCTTTTGCCCAACGCCAGCTCCGCACGACCCTCGATGTCGACTGCCCCGAGTGGCTTGATTTCCTCCACGGTGGACTTCAGTTCCAGGCTGTCCACCATCTATTCCCCCGGCTGCCAAGGCACAATCTGCGCAAGGCACAGGGTCTCGTGAAGGAGTTCTGCCAGAAGACTGGGATCAAGTATAATTACAAGAGCTTTGTTGATGGCAACAAGGTCGTCCTAACGAGGCTTGATGAGGTGGCTCGAATGGTTGAGACGCTTGTGGAATGCCATCAGCACATGGCCGAGACGGGACACTACCATCTCGAATGAGTAGTTCTTGGATTGATCTGTCTGTAGACAGACATTGGCCTTGCTTTGATAGATAGAAAATAACAGTGCAGCAAGAAATAGATTTTTATGATGCCAAATGCAAATGCGATGAGCACGCAGCTAGCTGAATATCAACACTAAAAGACCACGTTGAAAGAAAACTGGCCTAATTACTGATCAACAAACAGATATAATTGCAGCATCAAGGTTGGTGGTGATTGGCTAATAGGAAGACCTGTTCTGATATAATGTGTGGGCCCTACAACGACCAGTATTATCCAGTCTCCGGTATATACCGCCCTCACTACAAAACGTGGCTGGCTAGGAGTCGAATATGTGACCTCTTCGTCATGTATTGGTGTTATGATATATCTAATTGGTGAGACTTTCGGTGTTCATCCGTAATGCAGATAGTAAATGTCCCGGTGAAAATAGTGAAACCAACGTAATCGAAAGACAAAAATTCTCATCTCACGGGTGCGTTTGAGTATAGCTTGCTACATACGTACCATTCCTCATCGGTGTTGACAGCCAGGACGGTTTAGGCGCCCAGTCCTCTGACTTGAAGCGTCGCAAATGCCTCTGCATCTTGCCTTTCTAAGATGTAGTATACGGACGAGCACATATCGAGCATATACTTTTCTGAGGCATCAGGCTAGTAAACCTAATTTTACAAACCAACACCAGTCCATAGATTGAGTACTGACCACCAAGAGCAGGCCAATACTTTCACCTGTGGAGAGATACATCAAAGTCTGCCTTCATTCCGAAGAACACGCAGTCTCGTCAGTACAGCTGTGCTTCGAAGTACGCGAGGCCGATTCATTGCTTCCGCTGAGCAACAGGCGATTGTCGATCTGTCACGGAGCCAAAATGTCGTCGTATCTGCGCGCCCCGGCGCAGGAAAAACGGCTACAGCAGAAGCAATTGTCGCCGCTAATCCCAACCGACACATAGCTGTCATTACCTACTCCAAACGCCTTCAGATTGAGACTGCCCGCCGGTTGCATAAACACAATGCCTGTGATGTGTACACATTTCACGGTATGGCAGGTAGGCTCTTCTCAACCATCGTCTACAATGATAGTATTCTGCATGGCATCAGGAAGGCTGGCGTCACACCTGTCTGGACTGGCAAACCATACGAGGTAGTCATCTTGGACGAAATGCAGGACTGCACCCATGACCTGTTCTGGCTTACCTGTTCCTTCATTTCGTCAGTGACTCAGGCAGCAGGCGGCAGAGCCCCAAGAATTGTTGTTCTGGGAGACGAAAGGCAGGCCATCTATGACTTTCGCGGCGCTGATTCCCGGTTCCTGAGCCTCTCTCCATCGATATTGGCTGCGCTGTCGCCTCATCCGTGGACACATTTGCCGCTTAGCAAGAGCTTCCGTCTCAGTCACCAGAACTCCGCCTTCGTCAACAAGGTTTTCCTCGGAGGTGAGAAGTACATTGTAGGTTCTCACAATGGACCAAAACCTTTGTATATTTACGGGAATACATTCCAGCCGCGCGAGATCGCATACCATCTGGTACCTCTGATCCGAAAATATGGACCGGAGCGGACAGCCATTATCGCACCCTCTGTTCGCGAAAATGCGGCCCTCTCGGGCTTCACCAACTTTCTTTCTCGCCAGCACAGGCTTCCAGTTGCTGTTTCCATCTCGGATGAAGTCAACCTCGACGACGACGTGTTGGCTGGAAAAATATGTGTGTCTACATACCACCAGTTCAAGGGCAGCGAGCGGGATCTGGTTATCATCTACGGCGTCGACGCGGGCTATTTCAAGTTCTTCGCCCCCGATTTGCCTGACGATACATGTCCCAACGCAACCTTTGTGGCCCTCACTCGTGCCCGTAAACAGCTCGTGGTCCTCAACAACAGGGGTACTTCTCCGATGCCTTTTATCTCCCTCCCCGAGCTCCATAAGACGGCAACTTTCCTGAACCTGACCGGCAAGGAGATGGTAGATCTGGAACCCGTCGGAAGTCCACAAAAGCTGGGCTTGACTCTTCCCAAGAACATAAATGTTTTTCACATGTCACGCCACATTCCTGACGAGATTCTGGACAATATCTGCAAAACCCATGTAAAGATCGAAGTGGCTTCGCCGCCTTTGCCGCCTAGCCAACACATCAACGCTCCCGATAAAGTTCTCACCGATGAAACCAAGCGGCACTACGAAGCGGTCAGTGACCTCAATGGCTTGGCCGTGGTTGCGGCCTATGAATACGCCTTGCTGAGAACACTCACCACCCTCGGGTATTGCTCCAAAAGACCGCCCATTGGCATGCCACCTGACCTACGCGGACAAGCAATGTGGCTCTGCCACGAGGCTTGTGCGTACGAAGCTCAATTCTCTGGGTACAAATCCCGGAGTATACAGATGGATAACCATGCGTTCGACTGGCTTGGGCCGTACCTGGATGCTGCGAGGGACCGGTTGACAGGGCAGTTTGAAGATGCTGAGAGGCTGGAGTTCGAGGTCAAATTGGAGAAGAAGAACTTTGAGGTTTCCCAACCTCCAGGGAAGGAGCCTCAGGTCATCAAAAAGCTCTCCGGACGGGCCGATATCGTGCGGTACGATGGTAGTTCCGCCTCGGCACAGAGAAAGCCAGAAGAAGGCATATCCATATGGGAGATCAAATTCGTTGCCCAGCTCTCCCTGGAACACGCCGTTCAGGCCTGTACCTATGCATACCTTTGGGCCATCAGACACCGTGCAGAAGGCCTGCCCAAGATCATTCTCTTCAATGTCCGGGATGGGGAGAAGTGGGAGATCACTTCGCGTAACGGTATCTCGGGTTTGAGGTGCCTAATAGAGGATGTCTTGAGGGCAAAGTACACGACCAAAGCGGTTCCAACGACGGCAGAATTCTTGAGAAAATGTGGAAAGACACAGGCAGAAGTGCTGTCGGGGAGATACAAGGACAAAGCAAGCACTGGAGTACCCCCCGGGGGCCACTTCGGTCGGTAGACAAAAATATGTTCTAGGAACCATAGCTATGTTATGGCAAGATCTACCGCGGCAAATGGTTGCCTTCAATTCGGAGACGCGGGTAACTCAACTACATATGCATGTGTAGCCAGGAGGTTACTCACTATCAAGGAGTAGTCCTTCCGGGTTGTGATGATTACATATGTATCTAGCAAACGAGGCTGACCTGAAAGGACAAGTAGTACCCTGATGTATGTGGCATACTATACTCAGCCTTTTGCTCCAAATACTTCGTCGTGCTCATGTTTGCTGCCGCCTCGGTAATCATAACCGGGGTTAGTAGCCACATCAATTCCGGCCTATATTCTATGGAACCAGACTACTCAGCCTTCTCGATGATACTGGACCCTCGGCTCGGCCGAATGAGTTGAAGACATGCAATTGCGGGAGACTCGGATCGCCAAACCCATGGGAATCGGCGATAGTGCTGAGCTCTTACCACTGCTGAGTGCGAAACAACATATACTTAGGTACCGTCTCGTCGATTATGAACGCCGCCGAATTGTGATCATATTTTGAATAGGCACGTGGTCCACAGCACGGCAATGATTATTCCGTATCCCACGGAACTCGGCACCCAAATGGCCTCATAGTCATGATATCCCTTCAGACAGCCCTTCGGAGAGCCTTCTCCCTGCTCCCTGATCAACCAGCTAATTCATGCCACTGTGTTTTGATTCCAACCACAGGGGCCTTCGTAATCGTCTCAGGATCCAAACCACAACCCCCGAATAACGTCATCTTGGTGTGCGTGGTAGCGTGCTGTCGGATCATCTGAGGACGTCGAGTGGGATGCCCGCTTCCAGGACTACTCCGCGGAATCACACGTGATATGCCTTTGTTAAGATAGCCTGTAGACATCGAGTCTGAGAAATGGTCCGAGGTGCAGCCCTCTGTTGTAAGATAATTTCCGCACCTAGTTGTCACATCTTGATATATTCAAGCCCCGATCTTGTCGAGATGTCTGAAGGGCCATAATGTCTGACCACGACCACAGCCTTGACCACATCGACGACAGGTATATCCAAGTAGCAAAAGTTTCCTTACCAATACCCCGATTTCTCTGGTGTTTCTTTCAGACCGTTGGCTCTCGGAGGATGGATGTCTTCCGTTGGAACCTGCCCAGAGGTAGGAAGCGTATAATAGATCCGAACTCATGCAGTCTCGAAAATCAGAAAAGGCGACCGTTGTTAGCCCAATCTCGTCGTCGATGTTCGAAAATCCAATCGCATACATGGTAACAGTATAGCCTCTCGCAGACCAGATCTGGGTCAACTTCACGGGTAGAGCGGCGTAGAGTATTAGCTACGAGATTGCCATCCCTGGATTGTGCCATGCATCGAACTTCATATGCGCAGAAAATACATGATCATCCGCCCTTGACACGTGCCAATGGTTATATGACCAGAATCTCTACCTGGTTTATACCATATTAGCCGTCCTCGCTGTAAAAAGGGATGCTGATTACAAGATCAAGAGTCTGAAGGGTGGTCCAGCGGACCCGCAAATCGGCCATGAAGCGCACACTTCTCAATGCTGGGCCGATCCGAATCCTCCCGATCGCGGTTGGGGCGTGGAGAAACCATCAATTATTTTGACCCGAGGGGCCCGATTACAGGTTGCGCAAGATTTGCCGCCAGGAACGCAACGTCGGGCGTGCTCGGATAAAGTAGGTACATGGGAAAATCAGCTCCAGAGAATGAGATGGAATACGAGTCTATTAGCCCCAACGGCATGGCCTTATACTATGTATACCTGGCATGTTACCCTACGTACAGTATAACCAGGCAGCTTTGAAATTATATAAAACCTCAAGTTCAGATCTGTTGGACGGCAGGGAAGCATTGGTCAATTAACCTAAAGGGGATTAGTGCACACTAGACTATGACCCATTCCACGGGATGTTCCACTTCCCGGCTGGAGGCTCCATCCTTCTTGCGATCTCCGGGGGAAAAGCCGGCTTCGGCTTGCTATATTTTATTCCGGATTGCATCGCAGATATAACACCACACAATACTACAAGGCCTGCAAACCTTTCAGTCCGTCCCAGTCCACGGCCCATTACATAGATACCCACTGTATCCACTATTAGTCAGCACTAAGGAGATGATAGTTTAACATATCGTAACCTTCTCACACCTGCATCATCCACGTCCCGCATCACCAAAACTCCAGGCAAAATCAGACTCCCCCAAACAGGACAAAGCTTAACCCAGAACGTAATCCTATCGTCCAACGATTGTCAGCAAGAACAGAACACACAAGATGGCCACCAACGAGATGTACCAGTATTCCCTCGCTCTCAGTCTTATGGACGGAGTTGCCGACAAGGGCCTGCCTATCTCCGAGTATCTTAAGCATGGAGACCACGGAATCGGCACCTTCCGCTACATTAACGGCGAGGCGATCGTGCTTGACGGCAAGGCCTACCAGATGCTGGCTGACGGCTCCATCAAGGAGCTGGACCCCAACGGCGACGCCATCCACCCCTTCGCCCAGATCACGCGCTTCAGGCCCGAGGTCAAGTCTAAGGCTTACTTCCCGAGCAAGGAGAAGCTGGGCGATATCGTCAGCGGCCTGATGTAGGTCTTTGCCTTTCTCCTTCCAACTCGCATCCCTGTTGCAGATCATCTGGACACTAGCTAATACTACCTATCTCAGCCCTGGCTCCAAGAACCACAACGTGGCCATGCGCCTCGACGGTGTGTTCAAGGCCGTCACGGTCCGCACAGCGGCGGGACAGACAGAGCCGAAACAGAGCCTTCTCGAGATCGGCAAGAACCAGGTCTCGTTCACTTTTGAGAACGTCCGAGGCACCCTGATCGGCTTCAGGCAGCCTCACTACCTGCAGGGCGTCGGTATCGCAGCCGACCACCTGCACTTCATCACGGAGGACCGGAAGCACGGCGGCCACGTCCTGGCGCTGGAGAGCGATGGCGAGGTTGACGTCCAGGCTGCCCAGATGTACACGTTGACGATCGAGTTGCCCAAGGGCGATGAGGAGTTCAACGAGGCGCCGCTGAAGGGCAACCACAAGGATCTGGAGGCGGTTGAGGGTTAATGTTATAACTCATATTACTAAGACCTGGCCGGTACCTAATTGCAGCAGACCCCTGCATATGGCACCTTTTAATATAGACACAGTCAATCCTTATCCTCCTGACATCTACTGCAACTCACCGGAAGTTGGAAGTGAGAAAAGGACGTAAAGCCCACATCATGAGGTACAAACTTGGTGCAACGCAAACCCGCTTACGGCTCGACTCCAGTCACCACAGCGAGGCCACGCACATCAATATACTAGCAGCACAAACGGGTCGCTCATTCATATCAATACATACTTGGTGACTAGATGTGTGGTCCAAATTTAGGTCCCTGACGTCCTCGAGACGCTGAAGGGGACTTTCCAGATACTCAGGTGTCTGACCAAGGCAACAACACCGACGTTCTTCCCAGATGAAGCATCAAGCACTTGAGATCTGACTGCGCAAGCATCCGTCCACCACCGTTTCCCCTCCCAAAACGACGGCCGATGAGCTTTGCTTTGGGACATCTATAAGGCTTTGCATACGCGGCGAAAAAGAGGTGGCAAGCACATTGTTATGGCACTTCAAGCGAGACCAAGTAACCTCGAGCCCTGACCGCGATTGCCGACTGGCTAGCCGTGGACATCGTTTGTGTGCGTGATTCACTGATTGCTATCCAATGCAACCAGTGTTGAAGCAAGAAGCTGGGTAACTTCACCTGTAGCTTAGGTACCTGTCAAATCACTCCATCCTACCAGTGCTAACTTTGTCGATGCCCGGAGAGCCGATTGGCCTTTCTCGAAGTATCGGGTTTACGCAGTCCCTCGACCTTTCTTTCGTAAAACACTCAGGGGAAAAAAACCCCTATCACCTGTTGCCTCTGCGACGCGTTGAATGGTATGGTTGTTGGCGATCACTATACATTCAAACTTAGTCTGGGCCATCAGTTGCGTCCGGAACCCATCGATAATAGTCTTCTGCCCGAAAATATCTTCACCTCATTCAATCAGTCATTTTGTCCTTCGGTCCTACCCTACTAACTGAGAAGTTCTTGAGACTCTGCTGGTGGAATCGATGGAGGGTGATGGTTCGAGAGAGCAAAGAAAATGGGCTCTGAAGGGCTATTATGAAGAGCCCTCTATAGCAGGAGAGACTGAAGGATGCCGACTTCGATGCTCTACGCGAGACTTCTCCACTTGTGAGAACTGCACTCGATGACAGTTGCCCTGCTCCCATGGGACTTGCGCACTTTGATGGTCTCAGACACCTGCTGAAGTTATTCCAAATTACCACGTGCAAGCAAGTTTCTATGAGTGGGAACTTGTGCGCTATGCATGTGGAATGTATTAATTACATCAAACCCGTAACGTCCTGGTCACTTTCATCCGGATCTTTGCCCACCATGCAGAAAGTGCCCCTGGAAGACTAACTACCCAGGTACAGATCGCCCTCCATAAGTTAGAGCGCAGGTATCTCCCAGGTTCTACCCCTTGATAGTGTATCTTGTAGGCATATTGATCAGGTCGCGCGTATCTTATGCGATTGGGTGTTCAGGTTGTACAATGGACAACATATCGTATTCTTTACAAACGGACTGTAAGGCAGGTTTGAAAACCCTGCTGCTGATTCTAGAAAGAAGTCGCCCAGTCAAAAACCAAAAGCAATGGCAAAGAGTCCTTGGATTCGGACCCGGGCTATCATCATCGCTCTTGATGGCTTCACTGGAAGATAGGATAGTAGATTATGGGATTTGTCGCCAGCCTGGTTCAATTTTGCCCAAGTATCTGTCTCGTAGGCTTCGAAAACAGACCCGAGCTCAGCTTGCCGCCAGTACATAATTGTATTACTGCCCATCTACACCACCCCCCACAGCCTCTGCTGATCCTGTAACCTGCACTCGCCAAGGTAACCCCGGGCGACCAGCGTGCCCCTCTACTCTCGGCGTCACCTCAACTCGTAATTCACTTTCTGGCTGAAGCATAATCCTTGCGATACCTAGGCCGAACGAGTTCTCGACCTTGAACGCGTCCCAACCATTACGCCCAAGAGACTGTTCCCCTAGGGGACGTAGGTTGAATTGCAGAATCATCATCGCTGCAAACGCAAGGATTGTATTGTTTGCAAAGTGTCGTCCTGGGCACAGGATGGCGCCGCCGCCAAAGACACGGAAGCCTGCCGGATCAGGACCCGGGCGTTTCCTAGAGTCAGCACCACTGGTACGGATGAAGCGCCTGTGGTTGAATATGTTCACCTGCTCGTAGGCGACGAAGTGTGTGGTTAGATCACTAGATAAGACGATTTAGAGAAGATAAACTCACATCAGATCCCCAGATCGCCTCGGAGTAGTGTTGTAGTGAGGTTGGCATAAGAACGAAGCCGCCCTTCTTCAGAAGGTACGTGTTGTTGAGCATATGATCCTCAACAACCTGACGGACTAAGATAGTGCCAACTCCATGATAGCGGTAGACTTCATTGAGCGTTGAGACGAGTAGCGGACATTGTGAACATATTTGTGCAAGGTTGAGCGTATAAGTGCCGTCAGGCTCTACGCTGACAGCATGAGATAGCTCACCCCGGCACTCTTCGAGAATGGTAGGGTTAGAGAAGACGTGGTAGATTAGCCAAAAAGCACTGGGGACTGTGTTGTTAACTAGTGCCATCGTAGAACCGACCTCTCCTCTTGCTCTATCGCTAGGAGGAAGCCCGGTAGAGATGCCATGCCGCTCACGAGCCAGAACAGCGGCGGAACCCCTATGGTGATTGTTTCCGGCGAAGTAATGTTCAAACTTTTTTGCGAGCGACTCACGGGCCTGGAAGCTTTTGCTAGCAAGCTGTTTCGGAAAGAAGCCGGTAGCAAGAAAAGGTACACCAGGGATAAAATTGCTGTTCGTATATGATTAGCTATTCCTGCCTGGATTCGTAACAGACTCTGTGACTTACTACCAGGACTGTTCGATGGCAGGATCTAGGAATGGATTCGCCGGTCCATACTCGCCCGTCGTTACTGCCAGAAGAACCTCATGACGAACCCATTGAAAAAGAGCAACAGACTTGGGAGTCTCTTGATTTAGACGCCATAGCGATGATGCCATGGAATTGAAGGATCCTGTCAGCATCTCATCAAGACCATGGCCCGGTGAAAGAGCCGGGCGGATGAGTTTGTGAAAGGTGTTGAAGTGGCCTTGGTCCCCTGTGGGATCTCGGCGCATGATCTGGTTGGTAATCTCTGTGGTCCCCAAGAAACCAGCTGTTGCGTTGGCCTCGATGGGTGCAAACGAGATCGAGCAGGTTTGGCGGTCAACGGCACGGACAAGAGCAGTGTCACTGACAACGTAGAGCCGAGTCCCAGGCAGGCGAAGGGTATATATCGGGAGGCCATATTGGTTCCTTACCGCATTGAAAGTTAGCAATTGAGATGCGGGGTACCGTTGCCCTCCGATCTGTCGGTTCTCATGCTAACATGGAACAATGTTGGGTTTGAAAGATAGAAGGCGAAGGAATGGTTTAACTCAAAATTGGAAAACCGATTGGGGAAAGGATCGATTTGCTGATCCGAGTAGGTATCACAGGTGTGTCAACGACAAAGCATAGATTGCTTACCGCAGGCATATGAAGAACCTCCATCTTTTTGTAAGCAGTCCAACGATTGGGTCAAGAAAAGGGATGGAATCGAGGACGAGAGACGGTTCCTTTGCATCTTGTGTAAGCCACAGCGCTGCCCACAGAGCAAGGTATGTTGCCCCAAGGCCAAGAACAAAAAGAAGAATGATGGACATGACTGTAGACGAAATAAAGAAGCGAACTATGTTCAAATCAAGTCTGAGGTGGATCTCAATCACTGAGTAAAACTCCTTGCTGGCTCGCGGGGTTCTCTTGACATCGATGTGGCGGTCTTCCCCTCTCGAAGCCGACAACCAGGACAAGACTATATATCGTCATCTTGCTCCTGCACAAGCCCCCTTTGGACAACACCGTAAAAGTGCCAGGTTTTGTGGATTCATCCACTGGGGGCTGGTTGGTGTGCTAGAAACTATCTCTACACGTTCCGGGGTGTCTCACACTGCCCGTCTTTCTTGCTGCCATCCCAACGGAGTTTCGCCTACTAGTGCTAATGTCCTTGCGCTGATGATACCTTTTATAGAAGTCTAGACTACCCAAACGGGGTACCCTAGTACAGGTAATAAGATATAAGCGACTTAGTATAAGCGGCCTACTTTTCCAGTAACCGTAATACTTGTTGTCCGTTAGGTTTACCGTTTTATGATAAACAGTATAGCTTAGGGGTATAAGGAAGGGCTATCTAAGGGCATAGGTTAATTAAAATCTATAACCCTACTAAACTACATACGTACTACGATATCGTTTATTATATACGGTATCATAAGAGCTAGAGTATCATACGATATATTAATTTGACGATATCCTTTACTATGAGGAAGATATTATTAGGGCTAGGGAATCGTACGATATATAGGATTTATAATGAGGGCGCTAATGTATCTAGCGTCTCTAGCGTTATGCTTTGTCTCTAGCGTCTAACCTATCTCCTATGTTTAGCTTATTTCTGAAGAACTACTGAGAATATGGAAATCAGCTTAGAAGTACGTTATATTTGCCTGTAGTAGGCGGGATATAGAGACTATAGAGAAACAAAAGTAGCCGAGAACTATATTATAATCGCCTAAGGTAGGTAGAAGAGGGATAAGCAACCCTAGCTATACCTAGCCTCTAGCCTATCTCTAGTATCTAACTTATTTAGAGAACTACTATCTTTACCTATACTAAACTAATATTATAGTAAGCTTATTATACCCTTATCTCTATTAGAAATATCCTATTACTATCTTACTACTATATACCCCTTTCACTATAAATCCCTATTATCTATCATATTACTCTAGGTACTTGCCTTCCTAGTTAGTATTCATACTTAAGTCTTTTAGCTACCTTGATTATAACCTAATATTATACCCTAGTACTAAGCTATAGGCTTCTTTCTGCCTATAGGTAAAGAGAGACTCTAGGTACTAGGAGGGAGCAAGTCTAGTTATTAGGGTTACTAGGACGTCAAGTAACCTAAGGGACTATATAGTTATAGCTGAGCATTATACCTACTAATAGCCTATAATTATAATCGAACCTTGATACTAGTTATAGTATAGTTAATATCAGGCGTATAGTCTATTACTAGAGTCAAGGCTGCTCTATGAAAAGCCTAGGTAGGCGATCTATAGGCAATATTCCTTTAGTAAGCGTTCCTTTATCTTCAGCTACTAATTTGCCTAAATCAAGGTGATCTATATACTAAGAACCCCTTAGTAACTATCCTCCTTTTTTGCATCTATTCATTTACTACTAGATATAGAGATATATAGGAATAGTACCTTGCCTTATATTATCTAGCTACTATAGGATACCTATACTATAGAGCATACTACTGAGTTATTATAGGGGCTAGATGAGATTTCAAGGTTAGACGAAACTAAGGAAATAAAGTATAACTAGTACCTATATATATTCCTTTACTTTTAGGTTAATGAGTCTAGGGAGTTCTCTTACCCTAAGACTTCTTTGATTATCACCTACCTTCGGCTCAAGAATATATAAATATAGCTTGTAGTAGGATAGAATGATTATTTATTTAGTGATCATGACTATTCTAATCCTAAGTTACTATATATGTATATATATTACGTTACTCGTCTTTCGAATAGTAGCTATCTGCGAATCGCTTCGAGAAACTATATAGGGGGCAGGCCTAGGGGGGCTTAGATCAGATGCTATCGAAGAATAGTAACTCTACTGATAGCAAACTAGGATGCCCTTAGCTCTATAGATTCTATCTAGTACTTAAGTGGAATAAACTAGGGTCTAAATCAAATTATATCTAAGGCTGATATTAAGCCTGCATTGATAGCGTTCGTATAAACGGAATTAGTATATAAGGGTCTCAGATAGTAGGGTACTAGCGATAGCCTATAATAGGTTATAGTCGAGCTTAGGTAGCTCTTATAAGATATAGGTAGCTATGATAACTACTAGGATCCTGAGACTTACGGAAATACGTTATTCTGCCTTGCATAGTTATAGTAGCCTAGGATCTATATATTAACTAGTATCCTTGCCTACTAGATCGAAGGTACTTTTTAGTCGAGTAAGCTAAAGTGAAGCAGTAACTCAGTAGATATTATAGCTATTATATATCTAGGGAGCTTATATCTTCCGATATATTACCCTTACTATCCCTCTAGATAGGCATAGAAGTGAGTAAAGATCTTGATCTATTAGATAGGTAGTATCGAGGAAATCAGTCTTAACTTTCTCTAGTTGTCGAATATAGCGTAGCAAGTAGAGATATGCCCTAGGGTAGGTAGCTAGGGCATTGAGGGGGCCTAGATATATTATATTAGCACCCTTATCGAGACTAAGAAGGCAAGAATAGCGAAACAATAGTTAGAAGCCCTAGATAGTATAGGGCTATAAGTAAAGCTACGTTTTGCGAGTAGGATTTACGAGATAAGTAGGAACCGAGGGTAGCTATATAGGTTATAGTTGACGCCTTTAATCAAGGAGAAGTCTCTACCTTAGTAGTTTAAACTTCAATATACTCATGAAATCAGTAATACGGTAGAGAGATCTGCCTACTTGCGAGTAGGACCTTGCTCTGATTAGCGCCTAGGCATATTTATTAGCCTAGCTGCGTATTAGTACCTTGGTATGACTAATCAGTAATTTTTACTATAAATCACCTTAATTCCCCCTTCTCTGATTCTATATACTCTACTTGAACTATACTAGTCTTCTTTAACCTCCTTGACTAAGCGCTACTTCCCTTTCAGATATAGAATAATAGACTTATAACCTCCTCAATCGCCTCCCTCTCAACTAAGCTCTAGTATAATACTACTCCTCAATATATAACCTCTATCAACTGCACCGAAAGAGGCTATAGATAGCAACTCTAGTAGGAATTAGAAGCATTATCTCCTATATATTACCTTACGCTAACTTAGTTCAAGTAGAATTTCTTCCTATTAGGTAGCCTCGGATTTTAATACTTTAACTTTTACTGAAGTCTAACCCTATTGTAAACCTTAGAAGGGTTATATAAACTATTGAAGATATACTCGTAGTAGATTAGTATGTATTTACTGCTTTCTATAATAGCTATAACGGCTAGGCGTATTTCTTTATAAATAGGTTTCGTTTTTATCCAACTAGCGTACTATAGTGCCTACGGAACAAAATACTTGAGGGATATAAGATCTATAAGATCTATAGTATATATATATAGGAGAACTAATAGCTAGTATATATCGAGGTTGATATTATATTGACGTCGGAGGTCCTAGAAGATCATATAGACCTAAATAAGGAATATATCGTATTAGTGCTCAATATCTTTCAGAAATACTAGAAGGCCTTAGGTAAGAATAGCAAAGTTAAGTAGAAAGTCTTAGGTAGTAAGGGTAGGCGTTGAACTACTACTGCTATAGAAGCAGAATAATTATAGTATAAGATGTTAAGGAATGAAATATTTTCTATTTATAGAAAAGTTCTCTTGCTCCTACTCAAAGCGTAAGATGAAACTTATATTGAGAATTAGTCTTCCCTAGTAGTCTTATACCTTCAAGATTTATAATCAAGACTTACTACTGATATATATGTAATATTAGTTATACCTGCGCTCATTATAAGATATCCTATAATTATACCTAATTTTCGAATACTTATGCAATAGATATAGTATATTGCACTAGTATATACTAGGGGCCCTCCTTATATATAGCTATAGAATAATGAACTCAGTAGATAGGATATAAAGATATAACTTATAACCTAGGATAATAGCTAGCTATATAAAAGTTAATAAAGGATTAATAAGGTCGCAAAGGCTTACAATAATATTATATATTAGAATTATTCGAAGGAAACAATAGACCTAGATAGAAAAATATATAGGCTCAGATAGAATAGAGGTAATCTTATATTAAAGACCTTGATGAACATTATGAATAAAGATCTTCGCTAAGCTATATAATGAGCCTTGACTAGGTTTTAGTATACTGACTGCATTATCTATAGTATACTAGAAATGAATCACTAGGAACTCTCCCTTAGCCCCTCATTAATCTTGTAGATCGTTAGAGACTATATCTAGGTACTATATGCTCTCTTCTATACTTGCGCTTCTATTGATTCTCTAGCTAGACTATAGTATAATCTACTATATTATTGTAGTGAAGACCTTCCTAGGGCATAAGCGATAATATATAACTAATAGGTATAGTAACTTCTTCTCCGGGGGCTGAAGGGAGCTAAGCAGTTAGCGAACTTAGTAGATATAGCAGCAGAGAAACTTAACCCGAGGGTAAAGCGACTTCACTAGTAGGCGAAGGGGCTTGATAGGTAGGCGAGAGTAGTAGTCTCTTAGTACTATATTGAGTATCCCTAAGGGTAGGCAACGACGCCTATGAGGAACGAATTATAGGCTACAACTTATATAGGGTCGAATCTTTCTTAAGGACGATTATATAGCTATCTTGATCTATATATAAGATGATCTAGTATTATCCTGTATATTCGATATAAAGATCGACTATAGCTATACGAAAAGGGTAGTTCAGTAGGGCCTAGTATAGGAGATCGAAAGCAACGCGCTAGTAGCTGCTGCTGAGTAGAGTAATACCTATCGATAGTCTATTAGGATTATCTATATAATACTAGATATCAATCTAACTCTATCTATTAGTATACCTATTGAAGCGATAAAGTCTATAGTCGAGGTATAAAATATGAATTAGTATCCTATTAATGATATAATCGTCTACTATCTCTACTGTATATATTAGGCTAGATATGATCGATAGACTAGTTTTTATAGATGACTTAGGTCAAAAAGTTAAGGAGTCTTTGTTTCTTTAGATTCAGAGATAGGAGAAGCTAGGGGAATAGTTTATGACTAAACTTGAAGCAGATTGATATTTCTAAGATTTAGAGATAGGGAGATCGAAGACTTTAGAGTCCTATTACTATACGAAATTACTAAATAGATATAAGACCTATGAATAAGTGACTAGCATCGATCGCTATAGTAGAAGTATAATATTTATTACTAATATTCGATTATAGTATGCAATAGTTGAACCCTATACTATTATATCTATTTTCAATCAGGTGACCTTTGAGATAATGCATCTATAGGAAATAAACCCTAGTTGCTAGTACGAATAGCACCTATATTAGGGCTATATACCTATATAATCACCCCTGCAGTAGTCAATAGATGCATCCTGCATTAGTACGTCTATTCTCAACTAGTAACTTCTAAGATTTTTACATCTGCGGGAGATAAACCCTAGTTGCTAGGCCTGAGCAATTGATACTCGTGGGGCTATAAACCTAAATTCACTAGGGCAAGAGATATTATTTTGATACTATACTAATAGAGCCTTCTATCTTTGTATAACCTCTCGCAACTTCAGAGGAAGGATATATCGTAGAACTAGTTAGATCTAGCTATGATATCAACTTGCTACTTACCCTAATCGTACTAACTTGAAGCAGAATAGAATAGAGTCATCCTCACCTTTAACGATATAGCTAAACTTAGTAGGAGAAGGTTAGTAGATTATCTCAATAGACTACCTAATAACGCATAGGATACCTAGAGAGTACTTCCTCTCTAGAAGAAGCTATATAGCTTCCTAAGTAGGCACTAGAGCATAGGGCTGATATTATATTCCTCAGCTTGAAACGAATAAACTATAGAGCAGCCTTCCTTATTAATCTTACCTTTGCCCTAATGCCCGAGGATCTTAAAGTAGATGAAACTTTAGGTACTACTATCGTATCTATACTTAAGCTCACTACCGAAAGGCAGGTCTAGACTCACCTATAGGACTAGCAGTATATTCTAGGATATCATTAAAGCTTATCGTACTAGGGCAATATCTACTTCGTCTTATAGTCCTTCCTTAGCTGATCACCTATAGCAATGTCCTTATATACTTACGACTATATACGCTTGTTGATTCACTTATCGCAACGTAGTAATATAGAAATCTGATTGACCTAGAGACCCTCAGGGATATAGTATATAGTACTAGCTGCTAAGAATAGATTAAGAAATAAATAATATATGCTATCAAAGTTACTGAACTAAACCTCTGCGAGTTATTGAGAGAAGGGCTAAGGCGAATAATGCAAGGTTGACGAGTTTAGTAAGCTGCCTAGCTAGAGTATCCCTAGGCAAAATCTAGCGCCTAGGGACCCTATCCCCCCTACTCGTTTCTGCTGAGTAATGAAGGCAGTATAGAAATAGCCTCGCGTCTCCCTGCAAATTCAACCTTTTGAGACTTGTTTATTCCTAGCCTCTAAACCTTCCTCTAGAAAGGCTATATTATATCTCCGAACTACTAACCCTGCTTTACCTATAGCTAATATACTAAGAAGATTATCATCCCCTACTAGTACTGCTTACTAGCTAAAGCTAGCTGATAATCCTTAATATCAATGAGGTATTCCCTCGGATATAAACGATATATATAGTATAATAACCTAAGTAGCGCACTAGAGTATATAACTCCTCTGACCCCTGAGCAAATATTAGGTATAGCCTCTAGCCTCCTGTGTTATATTCTCCCTAATAGTAGTTCTAGTACTATAGGAGGAGGTTACTATATCTTATAGTAGATCAGTAGTCCTATATTAGTAAGTATAAAGCTTGTTATTATACTAAATATAGTACCTAGGCTCAATAGCAGCTATACCTCAGTCAGCGGATAAGCTATTCTAGCTTTCTTTGATAGCAATGCGCTGATAGAATGAAGATTTGTAGGAAGTAACGAAAATATATATTTTAGGAGACAATAAGTTCTTTTAGGAAGGGGAAGTATCCTCGATCGTTATATCTATTACCGATATTAATTTCATAGATATAGCTTATATCAATGACTACTTTGAGACCTTGAATTCGTAAAATAGATTCAACTCGTAAGCGGGTATAAACTAGGAAAAGCAGAAAACTTTCTAAAGTTTTCGAGGAACGATATTCCTAGTACTATACTGAAATATATAGTAAAGGATATATTTATAGAGGAAGATAAGTTATTCTAGTTGATTTAAATATTAGAGCTACTATAGTACAATTGAGGGCAAGCGCGACTTACGTAGTAAAGGCAGCAAAGTATAGTCGTAAGTTAGACTAGACTCAAGAAACTATATATAGGTTCTTACCTAATACTTATTTTTAGATAAAGACTATGATTAGTAGGAGCTTAGTCGACTTTATAAGAGGCCTATTTTCTTTCGAAAGGACAATATATAAGGGCTTATATCCTCCTGATAATAGAGATAATCGCTAGCAGTAGGCTATAGAGTTTTACTCCTTCTGATTCAATAGACTCAGTACTTATACTATATAGAAATTGAGAGATAGTCTATCAGGGATGTTTACTATTATCAAGCTACTATTTATATGATTATTTTAATAATAAGCAGATAGGTGGGAATAATAAGTAGATAGTATCTAGATGTCTTATACTGCTATCTAAGCTACTAAGGCAGTTTACTAGTAACTCAAAAACTTCGATCATTTCAGAATAATCAGGGGAGGTTCAGGTTATATAACTGATAGCCTAGAGATTATATAGGATGATATACCCCTATCTCTATTTCAATATATAACGATATAGCTCTAGTAGTTATCGTAATAGTAGATATGAAGTTCTTTATGATATCGACTTGCTATTCTCTTAGTAGTACTATACTATCATGATATCCTATAGGGTAGCTTAGCCTATACCTGCTAGTACCTAGGACTTATTAGGATCAATAATACTAGAAGATAAGACCTATTATCTATCTAAAGCTAGGAGACTTCCTAGTACTACTACTATAGTCTAATGTCTAGTATAAGGCCTCTATATTAGGGCTATTTAGTTGCTTATATAAGTAGGCGCATCCTATCGTAGGTATAATTAGTCGTCTATAAGATAAGCCCTTGTCCTCGCTGAAATAGTCTTAGATGCTTCCCCCCCTAAAACTTTCTTTTATACTAATAAAAATAATCTGAAGATATCCTTAGTCTCATTATAACTATCTAGACGTAGAGTGAAGAGAGATTTCAATACGTCCTCTAATATTTCAAGGACCTTATTATAAATACCCGAATATAGTACTAGGAGAGAGCTCAGAATGATCTTAGACTATTTATGCATAATAAGTAATACTATAGCTTCTCGTAAAGATATTATTCCTTCCTCGGATACTTCTAAGTATATTCGCCTAGATAGTAGAAACTCAGAGGATTATAATACTAGGGACCCCCTAAAACTCAAAGGTAAGGTTAGGTCCCTTAAAGCGCTTGCCTAGTCTAATATGAATAATTATAGTTATAGGAATAAACCCGCTGAAATTTCAGGCGGAATAGTAAGGTGCTTTCCTTAGATAGTCGGATATAACTATACTCACTGAGTCTGACTTTAAAGTATTTCTCAATGATTAGCTAGGGGGTTAGTTCTAGGATAGGTTTAATAATGAACCTATCTCTATCAAAGAGTTAGGTTAGCTACTAGTATAGTAGAGATAGGCAAAGGTTTCTACTGATTACCTAGGAGTAAGAAAACTACTAGGCGATATTACTATGAATATAGACTTAACGTTTGAACTAGATTTAGAATATCTTACTAAAGATTATACTCTAGACTAAGCTATCTATATTATACTTCATCGCTATAGATTAGATAGTGCTTAGTAAACAGATAATCTAGTAGTAGTAGTACTACCTAGGTTAATGAAAATAGTTATCTCTATTAGATATATACATTTTGAAACCTGATCCTAGGTCTATAGTATCCTGCGTAATTGAATATCTACTAATCTGAATAGTACCTACCTAGTACTTAGGGCTTAGTATATATATATATCTACTATCTGATGCTAGTACTTCTCTAGATCTTTTATAAGAAGGTCGAGAACCTAGAGTATCTACTGATCTTTCAGGGGGGTCGCCGAAGTATATACTGATAGTGAACAAAGTTGAAGGGATAAAGCAGTCTCTCTAAAACATTTCATTCAGCTATACTAACCTGCCTCTATACCTCCTTGCAGGAATTTATAATGCAGCTATAACATTAGGTACGAATAATAGCATATCAATACGTAGTTAGTTATTATTTTCGACGTTTATAATGTATTAGAAAAACTTAGAAGCGTTGAGTATACTAGTTATTACCTGAATTATAAAAGACGTTGAGGGATTCAGGAAGTATATATAGCTATATAGGTAAAGTATACTCTCTATCAAAGAAATATCAGAAATATACTAGACTACTAGAAAGATACTATTATAATATGCTTAGTAAGACCTCTCGAGCCTATAGGCTTTATCTGCGTCCCTATACTATCTTATAGGCCCTATCCTACTATAACTAGGAAAGTAGAGACTAGGATATCTCTATATAACCCCTTATTTTCCGAGAAAGGGAAAGCGCCTCGACTCTACCCTCTACCTAAGGTACTTTTACGCAATAATTAACTTACTGAAATAGGGATGAGGGCTAAGGGACTAAGGTATAGGCCTAGCGAAGTAGAGCGGGTGAAAGATATACGCTTTAATGCAGGTTGCAGGGAAGGGAAATCCTATCTAGGGTATTTAATAGGGAGGAAATTATCAGCTAGGGTAACGAGAGGAGGAGAATATCAATATTCTATAGCTGCCCCTATTGATGCCTAGTTGACTCCTACCTGATATCTTATTGCTTTATTGACTACCTAGTTCTTGCCTATACTACTAAGTTAGTAGATCGTAGTTTTATAAAACTCGAGAAAATAAAATTTTTAAAATTCAATGCCTCAATATATTCTGCTTTCGATATATATATACTTTCTTCATTTTTTTGGGGTTTAGTACTACTGATATCAAGAATCACTTCTTATCTATAATAGAAAGTAATTCTAACTTAGTGACTAGGATAACTCTGAAAAGATTTATTTCTATTATATCCCTCGACTTTCAGAAAGTATCCTCCTCCTTATTATCTTCCCTACCTATGTTGCTAATATTACCCTCTACATCAGGGAAGGATAGGAATCACTGCATACAATCAAAGGAGCGATTTCAACTTCGAATCCTTTCAAGCCAGGTATATACTATTTCGTAGGTAGGAAATTTAGCTATAGAGGAGGTAGTATATCATAGGTGTCTATATATAGCTACTAGGGTTTCTACTTTTCAGCTTCAGAGTAAACATCTCTTTGCAATATTCTGCTTCGCCTATTCTAAGATTAGTTAGATCTCTATATATACTACTGTTGTTAGATTAGTACTCTAGGGGCGAGAGCTGCGAAAAGTCAGTAAAGTCTTATATATAGCTTTCTATAGCCCTAGGCGAAGTCAAGCATTCACAACGAATCAATATATTATAGGTTAGTATCTGATAGTAGAGTAAGGGGGTTTCTAAGGCTAACCTATATAATGTGATTTCTATAGGCATATAGGCATCTGAGCTCGCGAGAAACCCAGCTTATATAACAAGAACTAATATACGAATTATACGAGTAATGCAATCACCTAGTCAAAAGTATAGAGTACGAGGAGTACTAGGGATAGACTAGTATAGGTGCCCTTAATTACTTCCTGAAGCTAAATATTAGCTTACTTCTATATCTATACTATTATATTTACTTTCCTTACTCCTAGAGGATCCTTGCAATGTTTCATGCGGCAGTAGTAGTATAGGGCCTTACTACGTATATATTGACCTTCTTTCGAATTATAGCCTACTAGTAGGCTTCCCTCTCATACTAGACTCATCCTAAGGTCACAGTATAGATATACTAGAAAGCATGCTGAAGAGCTAGTGCCTAGCGTCTAATTCATAAATAGTATAGACTAGTATATACCTAATTATTCAATAAGGTTCATTCTCTAATCTAGTAATCCTAGCTTCCTTATATCACTGATCTTTCTTCTTCTCGAATCAGCTAGTAGTTGCGTAGTACCTTTTAATCCTAGTCTGTATATTTTCCCTATTTCAGTAAGTTTTTAGATGCGTAGATATACTTTATGCCTTTCCCTTTCTAGTAAGTAGGTAGTTGCATAGAGATATCCTAGTATCTACCTTTCTTTTTTCTAGCGAGGGGCATATCGCTCAAGGCACTAATTCCTAACTACTTGATATAGTAGTAATAATAGAGGTAGGTGATAGGAGTAAAATACCCCTATCAATAGTATATTAACCTTCGGATGAGCTATAGTTCCTCTTCTACTAACTAGATCGGCTTAATCACCTATTCTTAGTACCTACTAAGCTACCTAAGAGAGCGAAATAGGAAAAACTCGCTGATCGTATTAGCCTCGCGGCAATACTATCTGAGCGCCTAGATCTATCTACTTTCCTAGAAACTCTCTCGCTATATACTAGTGATACTGCTTTAGAGGTAGCTTCGAGGCTAGCAACTAATATATCTCTAGTTGAGAAGGCAAATCGAGAACTTATCTTGATAAGTATTTATAATATCCTATATAATTCTAGCTATATATCTCTAGAATAGCTTAACGACCTTATCAAGATAGTTATATAGAGTTCCCTATTATCCTACTTCGATAAGATTAAACGAGGCGTATAGGTAGCTAATCAAATTATCGCTAGTTGGGCTAAGCGTTATATAAAAGGAGACCTCCTTTATCGACTCGACTAAGTAATATAGGCTATCTTACGAGGTATTACTTCTTCTATATATTCCCTATTAGTCTCAGGGTATTAATTTATTTGATCTAGCCTATCTTTCTATTTCCTAGTAGGGTATTTTAAGCGAATATAGTAATCAAGTGAAAGAGCGAGTTCTATCTTTCCCCTTACCTAAGGTATCTCAAGAAGATATACTAGTAGTACTTATTCTACTACTTATTAGTTCTATTACTAATAGATATATTAAGTATATAAGCTTATTATCTTAGGTCTGATAAAAACTAATATAATATATAGGCTATCAGAGATCTACTCCTGTTTTAGATATACTTCTCAAACAGCATCATATATTATAGAAGAAGATACTAGGTATATAGTTGAAGACTCCTGAGATATTTCCTAATAGGGGTCAGTTATATATATCCTCGAGATATTGAATAGCTCGAAGTTGCTACTATAGTTGAAATCATGCATTTGTAGAAGAAGTATAATAAGAGGAAGACCTCAGCCTATCGAAACTCAGTCTAAATATCCCTATTCCTATAAACCAAGGGCTATAAGAGATAACGGAGTACCTAGGTACCTAGATAGATAAAGTCAAAGGCTAGGTAGGGAAACAATGAAGGGTAAAGACTTGATTTTCCTAAGTCGATATAAGATCGGGTGATTATCAGAGTTCTTTTCTATATCAGTATTTTAGTACTTCCCCTAAGCTATCTGCCTATGATCTTAGCTAAGTTTCATCTACTTATATACTATTATACATATAATAGCTTGCAAGTATATACCTACTAGCTTACTATAGTCGAAAGTATATAGTCTATTCCTATTATAGTTATTAAATTATCCCTCAGGGATAGAGTATCTAATCGCCCTAGTATAAGACTTGACTATATGAATAGATTAGCTGAGACGATCAATCTTGATATTACTTTAGTATCTATAGATACCTATATAGGTACCTATATAGTCACCTACTAGTCTCTGAAGGAATTACTAATATAGAGCTATAAAGAGGACATAAGGTTATAATTTCAAAAGCCCCTCTACTAAGCTATACGCTTATAATAGAGATATAGGCAGTACTTCGATACTAAGTATAAGTATTACTACTGCAGCAAAAATAGATATAGTTACTGAACTCTTCTCTATACGAGCCGATATAGCTACTAATAAACTATTCTCTCTACGACCTAATGCAATTACTAACTGAATCGCCTCTATACGAGACTATATAGCTACTAGTCGAGTTCTATATATAAGATAATATAGAGGTAGATACTTAAAGCCCTCTCTCAGCTCAGTAGAAAATTCAAAATACATATACTAAGAGGAGACTAATGAAAGAATAAATACTACGTTAGTTGACGTATGCATACTTTTAGACTAAGACGATATATAAGCGACTACTCAAGACCCTATCTATTCAATGCAGAAAGTTCAATACTACTAACTAAGATTAGGGCTAAAGACCTATATCGAGGCTTTCATAGTAATAGCTATACTTAGTCTGATGAAAGATAGGGTAAGAAGGGGAGGGTATCTCAAGACTACCCTAGGGTAGGTTTCAGCTTGAATAAAGTAAATATATGTATTATACTATAAGATAGGGATTCCCTATACTAGTATATAGCTAGTTCTAGTCTATAGTCAGAAGTCAAGTTTACTAGCTTTATCTAAAAAGGGGAATTTTATCTAGTAACGAAGCAGTATAGCTCTTGCGCCTTCAATAGGGCGAGTTAGATAGAGGGGGTAAGAGGTAAAGCAGCTTTATATAGTGATGACTAGCGTTGAAACTTAAATATATCCCTATAGGAGTAGTTCTGAAATATACTTCATGATTGCCTCTAGTATATCAGATCATTCGATATATGCTCTTATCAACTTACTACTGCGAAATGCTTCTAAGATATAAGAAATGATACTAGGATATAATATAGACTTAAGGGATCTAGTATGCAACTGATAGAAATAGATATATAGAAAATACTATTAGGTTAATATGAGCAGAAATCAAAGGGGTATTCTCGAGCTAGAAGATTCTAAGTTACTATAGAAAGTAGTATTATAGATCTAGTAGATATATATCCTAAAAATAGTTAGGTCTATATTAGTACTAGCGTTATATCGCAGCGATTCCCTATAGATATAATAGCTCTAATGCTGATTCTGCAGCTGCCTAATCTAGAATATAAGAACCGTATAGACTATATTATAAGTCGAAGTCCTAGCTATGATAACCCTAAAGGTATATAAATCCCCTCTATCCCCTAAATATATATTTCCCTCCTATATAATAGTAACAACTATCTTAGTCTCCCGAAATAAATACTAGTATTATCAATATATCTTTTCACCTTTATAATAATAAATAAGCCTATTAATTGATTATAGCTAGGGTGACTAGGGAATAGCGAAGTTAGAGCTAGAATATCTAGATCTAGGTCAGTATAAGCCCTAGGAGGCATATAGCTAGTATTTATCAATGCAATAGCCTGCTCTAAGTCTCAGACCTAGTATATGAGCTCGAGTTATATCTTATCTTCGATAAACCTAATAATACCCTGATATAGCTAGCGCTTCTTCGGAAAGCTGCTAGTCTTATATACCTTATTGTTCTAGACGATCAGGATAACTCGCCCTTTCTAATACTACTATCTAACGATATCTAGGACTATCTCTATATTCTATACTCTTCTCAGTATACTAGTAGAGAATTATATTCCCTTATAGGTATATAGTATCTACTCTTTTATCCTAGCTTATATGATAACTAATAGTATCTAGAATCCTATATCAGATATATAGTAGTACTAAAGTAGTAGGCTAACCTATAGTATCAGGAAATCAGGAAGTAGTCTTAGGACGATAGGCTTACGATAGTTCTACTCTATAGGTTTGCAACCTTGAAGTATAGGAGTATATCTACTTCTACTATATGTACTGCAAATCTATTACCTACGAAGATATATAATATAGACGAGCTGATACTAAAGGTCATTATTTCTCTAGAGGTAGTATACCCTTATATCAATAACTTCTAGTCTAATATCCTTATTAACTCAAGTACTTATATTATTAGTAGTAAGGGCAAGTCTTAGTTCCTAGGCAGAATAGTTAGGCCTAGTATCGAGGCTGCTCATATCATACTATAGGTTTAATAGAATATATATCTAATCTATGATGATAGCTATATAGCTGATATTGATAAGGTCGACGAGCTATAAAGCGCTTAGTTATCTATATAGGAGTAAGTACTATGATTCACCTGAGCTGATCTAAACTAATAAGGACTATAGTACTTCTAATAGCTTTCCTATACTAAGCTACTTATATAAGTGTTTTAATATATAGCTATTTTCAATCTACCCTAAGATATACCTTATTCGAGCTTTCATCAACTACGATATTATAACTGAGTTCTATAGCTAGGTAGCAAAGTTGCCGAGGAATATCGATCAGTAGGCTCTCTAGTACTACTAGGATATATACTATTTCGAGAATATACTAACCTCTTCGCTTCCCTTTCCTTTAGATATACTCAGTAATATGCCTAAGTTTCCGAGCCCTTCTATAGGTAGCGCTATATCTCAAGGGGACCTATCTAAGGATTCCTTCTAATAAGCCCTAAGCACTCAAATACTAGATATATAATAAGCCTCTCTATTAACCTCCTACTAGGCTTTAGGTACTATAGCTCGTCTACCCTCCCTACTGCTTAGTGAGCTAGGTTCAGAGGTTAGTATACCGTAGTGCTCTAGAAGCGAGGTAATAAAGGATTCAGTAAAAGCTAGATAGCTTATAATATAAGAGCTGAATCTTGAGAGCTTTGACGACGAGTATAGTTATAGTTAGCCTAGAGGCAGGCGTAAGTTCTAGTAGCGTAGGTAGGAGATCATTAAGGATAGGGATAAAGCAGAGTAGCTACTAGGGGAGGGCTAGTTACTCGAAGAGATCAGTAATAAGAAGTATAGTCGTAGTCGTACGCTAGCTAAGAAGCGATATATAGCTACTGAAGAAGACGCAGAGGATGATAGGTTTAATAGCTTAAGTATTTGACTATAGCGTGTATAGGTTAATAAAGCAGAGGCTTATCCTTTCTACTGATAGTGATGTAGAGACTAGTATATATAATGACGACTATAAGATGAAGGGACTATAACTTTCTTTTCTTTCTTCTTTTTCCCTTACTATATAGTTATATATATAGATTAATATAATATACGCGATGCCTTAGGTTATTCTAGACTGAACCCTACTAAATAAAGCTATTATGAAGCTCTTACAACTAATTTTATACCTATAAACTCTTAAGTAGCTAGCTCTTGCGCTAGGGTCTTATATACTTGTCCTTCGATTCAAGGGTATATATACTAGGTTATAAAGTATTCTATATCAAGGTAAAACAATTGTATATTTTCTATAGAGGATGAAAATATACTCTGCTAATGATATATGCAACTTTTTATATGAAGCTTGAGATTATTACGATAGGTATAGTTAGCTTCTCGCTATCGAAATTTATAAAGTGTAATTACGAGGTAGGTATCAATCTAATATAACTTTATTGAGGAAGTCTAAATATTAGTAGTACTATATTATATGATATAATAAATATCCCTCCCTTCTTTATCTAGAAGATTATCGGTATCGCTGAAGTAGAGGCTGAAGTCATTATTAAAAAACTAGATGATAATAGTAAAGGAAATTCAATAGTAGTCTATTATATTTAGTATAAGTCTATCGTTTCGACTACTAAGCACGAAGCACTCGACTCAGACTTAGATAATACTTTAGTGCTTCTACTTCTATATACTATGATTACTTGCGCGATAACTATCTACTTTATAAGAGTTTCATACGATATATATATATTAATAGCCTAATAGTGATAGTAAGCGGTTTAGTAATTATACTCCTTGATGCTTAGCTACAAAATATTGATAATACCGAATAAGCGTATTAGCGAGGCTCATTATGAATATAGTTTACCTTAAAGATATAATAATATTACTCAGCCGGATATCATCTATTGAGGTTTCTATTGCTCTAGGACTATCATTCTAGCTGCTACTATAGTAGGCTAGCTCAAGTTGTATATACCTAATACTAAGCTACTGACTGCCTTAGGGACTACCTAAATCTTTGCAAAAGGAGAGTTCTGATGCCTAGAGGGCCGATCTCTATTACTCCTAACGAGAATATAGAAGAAATCAATCGATATAAAGAAATATCAGAAGAAAAAAGTATCGCGCTAGGCGCATTATATATATAAAAGAATATAGATACCTCAGTCAAAAAGGCAAAATAATATAGCTAGAGCTCTTATAGGCTAATATACCTAGAAGGTTGCTATAGATACCCCTATACTATATTATTTCTTCCTCTAACCTATTAGCTATAGAGGGTTGAGTATAATAATCTCTACTAAGATTTAGTAGCCTACGAGGTATTAGTATATATCTAGTTAAGGTTATATTAGAATATAAGGTCTAGTCTAGGGTCTAGGGTCTAGGGTATTCGTTAGCGACGGAGATAGCGATTATCTCACTATACCTGAACAATATATGCTTTATATAGTAAAAGCAAGTTTACGATATCGTTGCATGCTAAACTTCTACCTAATTTGGGTATAGGGTTAGCAGGGTATATATGCCTGCCTAGTAATGCAACTAGGATAGTCTATATTCGAAGAAAATGAGCTTATAGGATAGTATAACTATATACCCTAGTACTTACGCAAGCAATGCAGGGGTTCAAAGGGAAAGGTTGGGATGTTTTTAGGACAGACCCTTCGCTTAATACTCGAACTTACAGTAGCTATAAAGGAGTCGCAGCCCCTATAGCATGTGTTATAAATAGTACGGCTTAGGGGTATCAGGAAAGGCTAGCAAGGGCGTAAGTCAAGGAAGTCCTACTACCTATATGAAATCACATGTGTTCTCTACTATAAAGTATATACCTTTGGAAGGATCTTTACTGTTAGATTTATAGGTATAGATAATTCTTTAATGTATTCACCTAGGGGGCCTAGTTCATGATAACTTGAGTATTCGATCGGGTACCTAGGGACTTCGGTATTATGATACAAAGGATATAGTGCCTACGCTATATTAGGAATAAGGGATAGTCTATTAAGGAAAGGACGTTTATATACTATCGGCCTACTATAATATGCGACTATTTCGATAGGGCTTATACGAATTCTAAAGTGCAAGCTAGTATTGCTTGAGTTCAAATATATACGTTACTGCAAGAACTATATAGAAATAGTCTATAGTATAAAGCTGAGGGCTTGATTAGCCTAATCAGGAAACTCTATTGCAGTAGAATAGAATAAAGGCTAGCTTAGTACGAGGGAGTAGCTAAGGAAATAGCGCCCTGCTACCTTATGCTATGCTACTCTGGATAGAAGTATATAAACTTACCTAGGAAGTTAAAGTGAGTAGATACAATTATTAAAGAGCCTTTTAACTAAATATTCAATACCCTTGCGTTGCTAAATGCTTTATTCGTTGCTAAGTGTTCCTTGTATTGCCTAAAGGTTCCTTTTGTTACTAAATGTTCCTTATAATCTATAGAAAGCAGCCTATATAGAGCAGTAAAGCCTAAAGCTCCAAATGCATGCATTTTTAGAACTAGAAAGGTAAGTCTCTATATCTGATTATTCTAGGGATATATAGAGAGGTATAAGTAGAGATACCTGCTGAGGTATTTGAAGTCAATAGTGACTAGTACTTGAGAAATGCCTTATAGATATATTCGTCTCCAGCCTTATTATACTACCTTATTTGCACGTATACTACTACCTAGGTATAGACTATTATATACTATCTAGTATGATAGATATCGACCTTACTCAATGCGTCCTAGATAGACTCTATAAGTGTGCTAATAGCTAAGATATAGATATAGGAGGTCCTATTTCCTAGGATATAGTAACTAAAGAGTAGCTTAATGCTTGACTAGAACAATTATATCTATAATTCTAGCTACTACTAAGTATCAGACTTTTTATATTCTATATATTTCCTGTATATGCTATCGTTAACTATAGATATATAATTCTCTAGGATATATAGTTAGAACTCTCCTTAGTAAAGCTATCTCCTTATATAATAATAACTACTTAACCTAGCTATATATATCTGAGAATATTTAAAATAAATACTACTATTAGAAATACTTTATCATATTTCGTATTAGGGTTAGGGATAGCTTCAGTATATTATAGCTATATATATTGATCATCTATATAATAAGGAAACGAATAGTATGAAACCTCTTCCCCCTTCTATTAGCTCTTCTATCGGCTTATTCTCAGAGTATTAGATCTTATCCCCTCCTCAGTCTTATGGAATATCGGAGACTATTTCTGATCCGGTGAGATCCTAAAACCTTATATGCTTCCCTACTTTCATAGTTACGAGCTGATTCTAGCTGGAAATATCGATGCGAATCGTAGTTGAAAGGGTGAGTCTCTTGCTTCATAAATTGCTACGACTCGAGAGAAGTAGTATATGAAATAGTCTCTAGTATGATGAGATGCTACGGATTATTGTTGCGAGATATCGTTTCTACTAGCCTATTATTATTAGTCTGAGAAAGAGTCTTATTCTAGATGAACTAGGTTACCTTATATCTTGCTCTAAGAGGTATATCGTCTGAAGATAGCTCTGATACGCAGCTACAAGTATTAGACTAGTGCTCGTAGGCGTTGTATTGAGTGCCTTGAAGGGTAGGTAGAAAAGGAGGGCTACGAATTAGAAAGATATCGTAGTAGATAGTATAGCTATTAGGATCGATTATTAAGGTGATCTAGTATATGCTCCTAACGTCCTTCTAGAATTCGACTAAGATCAAAGGGAAATTATAGTCGCATAGGGTTTAAGACTAGATATCGAAGTTGATATACTAGTGCGACTTTCTAGCCTCCTTAATTGTAGGGAGAGGAGTATTAGAATCCCTAATGGTATTTTAGGTAGAAATCTCTCCTTCCTCGTCGGAAATCCCTTCGAAAGAGTATACTAGATTATTCATATAGAGCAAGAAAGCCTATAGTCTCAGTACAAAGTCTTATATAAGGGCGCTTATATAGTAGATAACCTCAGTTAAAACTCTTGGCAGGGTAAGGTTAGATATATTTTCATATAGATAGATTTCTTTGCAAGTACTTTGTTTACTAAATGAGAATAGTATGATATGAGGAATAATATTGAGTAATGATACTTAGTATCTGAATAAAATAATAGGATATATAATACCTATATTATATAGGTATGAAATAGGAGAAATATGCATAGGAGCCCTAGCTGGAAATCCTTTTCTGTATAAGCGAATGAGGTTTCAGGAAATAGATATCTTGAATATCTGAATCAATATTTAGTTTCTTAAACGATATATAGTCGCTAGGCGCTAGATCCCTACTAGCCTCTACTAATATAAGTACTATAGTATCTATAGTAGGTTAGTTCCCTATAGGTACTATGTATTACCTCGACTAGTTGCCCCTGCTAGTAGACCCGAGGCAATAGTACCTATGGGTCTAGATTATACTATATACTCTAGGATAGCTATATATACCCTAGGGTACTAAGGCTCTACTAAAGTCTAACGATAGGTAGACTCTTGAAAATATTGAGCAAACTATATATCTAATAGACCCCTACTAACTTTCAAATAACTAAGAAGCTGAGATATTCTAGATTAGGGATTATGACCTAGGGATCTATACCTAGTAATTATATAAATTCAGATATAAATAGCTATAAAATATTATCTCCTTATGAAGCTATCTCTATCTACGACGTCTATTAGCTAAAGGTAGCTATGAAGCTTAATACTATAATCTAGCAGTACTTGCGGTAGTAGCTACTACTATCCCTGACTTCTCTAGTAACTCTAGTATCCCTAGTATCTATAGCGAATCGTTCTTATGCTCCTATGCCTTATAGCAACTTTGAGATTATACTAGTATAGACTTTATAATATGATAGAGCTTGATTTCTTAGCTAAGGATCTTCTTAAGGAGATTCATAGGTATAGGAGTAGGCAGGCATGAAGGGGTAGATATCATATAGGCTAAAGAAAAGGATTTCAAAGAGTACTTTATATAAGCTAGTATCAGAATCAAGTCTAGATAATCGACTAGCGATAATATCTATAGAATAATACTTAAGTTTATATATGATTTAGAAGTAAAATGATAAATATATGAGGATCCTTTCTATTGGAGTAGAATATGAGTAGAGCGAGGTATAATATGAGAGTATATATTGCATTATAGGAACTAGGGCTTCTAGGAAGAAGCATAGCAAGCAGGGCTATTTATATATATAGGTAAATACTAAGTATGCTAGTGTAGGTTATATAATTAATATCCCTTGATATCCTTTATTCTTAATACTTCTAATACTTTCTAGCTAATAATCTATATCCCTTACTAACTATACTCCTTAGCGCTTGATCTAGGCTAATCAGATAGTATAGCTATTAAGGCAGTGATAGTTGCTATAACTGTACTAGTAAATATCACATTAGGCAGGGATCTGAGCTAGGATCTAGTACTAGATATAGGTCTCAGCAGTATAGCTATCGAGAATAGGATAGATCTATTGTATTATATATAGTAGCAATATTTGAGCTGATATAGGAGGTTCCTTTCATTATGCCTATGACTATATGTATATCTCCTGAGCTAATACTATACGATATACTTTGAGTAGAGAAACTAGTAGTATCGCCTATAGATAGAGATATTAGGGTCTCGACGAGGCTATTTATTAGTGCTTACTATAGTAGAGTAGTTTACTATAGGCTTAATACATCCTAATGCTCCTTCCTATATATTAGTAATAAGGTCTAGATAGTCAGTACTATTAGATATAATTATGTAGCTAGATACCTCTATAGATTGTCTAGTATATCGTCTAACAATGTATTAGTATAGAAGATGATTTATCGAAGAAATCTATATATAGGGTGATAACTGATGTACTATTAGGCGCCTCGAGTAGTATGATAAACTATATTGCCTATATCCTCCCTGAATAGACGATGTTCTTGAAAAAGAAAGTAATAGGGAGGAAATCCTCATCGTCGAACCTTAGTATCGCCTCGTATATATTATCAAGCAGGTTCTCAATCCTGAATCACGTTAGATCTATATAAATGTTAGTTAGTATAGCAGCTATTTTACTCGAAGGATATAGGTGCCCTAGCCTATAGTTAGAGAGGAGGCTATATTAGATATAATCGTAGCTAGGAGTTTTCTATAATAGTAAGGGTAGCCTATACTAGAATCATTAATATACGTATTATTATATCCCTAGTATTATATATTTATATGATATATTACTACTGAATATATATATACGGAATAAATTTATACGGATAGATAAGTCCCTTATACTTCTTTTCGAGGAAAGGGAATAAATAGCTTAGCTATTCTCGATATAAACTTGAAGAGGTAAATCCTTCCTATTAGTAAAGATTTACTCAAACTCTAATACTAAAAGTTTATATGAAAGCATGATATACCGACTAGAATTGCTTGAGAAGGAGATTTCACGAATCAACTAATACGAGTATAGATTTGACTATATCGAGAAAGAGATCACTAGGAGCGATCGCTTTGAGAAAATAGATAGGGATCTCAGTAAAGTTATCGAAAATACAAATAGGCTAGCTATAGATATAAAAAGTTTCTCTATAGATATGATATCGCGTATCAAGCAGGTAGAGTTGTTTTCTGAAAATAAGGGTTGATCGAAGATATAGATTCCCTTTAAATAGATCTTAGTTATAGGGATTTAGATTATAATAGATTCTATATAGAAAAAGAGTCCCTAACCCTATAGTATTGCTACCCTAGGCCTATACTCAAATCTTATCATAGAAGGCGTGAGAAGGAGCTACAACTGCGTGATAAGCTAGTTAGGGAGATTACTAATGCGATTATCTACTAATTTGATCGTTATAAGCAGGCGGTCAGTAATATATAAGTTATAAGGATATTATAGTTTTCAACTGCCTTGATTAGTGCTATAGGGTTAGTCAACCTCTACTTTAGTATAGTATCTTATATATGAATTACATGATATTATATATTTTCTCGCTAGAGACCTGCTTTGTATTATACTAATAGTTATTTAGTTGATGCATATATTTAGATAGCTCTGCCTAAACCTAGTTAATATAGACTACTTTTATATAGGAAGAGGTCTACTAGTAC
Organism: Cytospora paraplurivora; assembly: GCA_021272945.2. Classification (NCBI taxonomy): domain Eukaryota; kingdom Fungi; phylum Ascomycota; class Sordariomycetes; order Diaporthales; family Cytosporaceae; genus Cytospora; species Cytospora paraplurivora. Next base: position 82 of record JAJSPL020000083.1, on the reverse strand, counting down.
TAAAACCTCGGGTCTAGTACTATAGGGGTTCGTTCTGCAGGCGTGTATATGCATGTGCTAGGCGTCTATAGATGAGGTTACT
>JAJSPL020000082.1:0-50032 GCA_021272945.2 Cytospora paraplurivora | reverse complement strand
TTAGGCTTATTTCTAATATAAGGAATCGAACTCTAGGCTGCACTAAAGCTGATGATCCTAAATATAGATCTAGGATCTAAGAAATCTAGCCTTAAGCTAGCCCGAAGGTTTCAAAGATATTTAAATGAGAAACTATATCACTAGGGTTATATTCCTATAATTTATCATAGTAAGGTTATCCTGAATTATAAGTACTATAGTATATATTGCAGTTGAATAATATTATATATATCCTAGAATTCTAGTAGCTTATTTCTACGCCCTAGTGAGATAAGACTATAACCTATATACTACTATTATAGCTTACTCTACCTAATCTAGTAGGTAGATTGATGATAGATTAAGTGCTACTACTTACTTATAATTCTATAGTACTGATGCTCAAGACTAGTATAGGGTATTAGTATAGCATCGTATTTTGAAAGCACGCGAAGATATACTTCTAGAAGGCTTTATAGAATTGACGTTAGAGGATTCAGTAATATAAGACTCTAATATAATAGGAATATAAGAAGAGTAAAGTAAATCATATAGGATGAATCGAGTAGAGGGATATTTAGGCCTATAGCGAAGGTAAATAGGTCAGATATTATAATACGAGGGAATGAAAGAAGCAGGGCTATAGTTCTAGTGTATTTATAAATACTTTAGCTAAAGAGGAAGGAAGAAGGTTTCTAGTATAGGTATAGGCCTTCAACCTTGAGGCTATATATAAGTGATAGTAGGGCTAGTAGGGGTCATCAACCCTAACCCTAGTTATATAGTTATCCCGTTACATCAGATAGTAAACGGCCTATCTAGGTAAGCGATAAATGATACTTAGCTAGCTAAGAGTCCTTTCTTCCTATACTATCATCAGGCTTATTAGCCTGATTTCTAGACTTAGGATAGCTTCTAATCGAAGGAAAAAAGAGAGGAACTATAGAAGGTCTGAAATATAAAACGAATAAAAGAGAGGGACAGCAATAAAGGAAGCTTATCAGAAGGAGCTAACCCTAATCCTAGGGGCTCCTGCTTACTGTTTGCTATACTACCTTCATAATTACCTAAGTATAGGCTTAGTAGAATTGAATCAATATAGAGTTTCAGATTTTAAGTAAATTAAAGTATAATTGATTTTCTAAACTTAATAAGGGTTAGCTAAGGGAAAGAGGGTAGAGAGTAGGGAGGTAGAAAGGAAGCCTAGAACTTCCTTATCTAATCTTATTGATAAGATAAGATTAGATTAGATAAGACTTAGAAACTAACCCTCTAAGAAGTACTTAGGTATTTACCTATTTAAGTATTTAAGTACTTTCTATTTGAATCTATCCTACTTATCCTATAGATTTCTAGTAGGTTAAATTAATTATATAATAGAGCTTCAGTAGAATAGAAATAGAATAGAAAGTATAGACTAGAAATCTACCTACCTATACTATTATAGGTTCAGAGTAGAATTGATTACTACCTTACTTTCCTCTAGCTATTATATAGACGAGTAGTAGAGACTATACTAGATAAAACTACTAGGCGAGCCTCTCTTTTGAGTAATTATACTATATCTTTACAAATCGTTTCAGCTAATAATACCGTAGTATATTTTCCGTTTATAGTAAATATTCAAGCTTCTCTTGAATCTATACTACTAATAAAGATAGAAGTTATAAATCCCTTAGATATTACCTAATTATAGAAATGATAAGTACTAGTATATTAGGCTTCTATGTAGAGCTTCTAGGAGTAGTTTTTGATAGTAGAAAATTATATCTAAGAATCTCTATTCGTATTCTAAGGTAATAGGATAATATGCGACTAGGCGATAATATATATCTAGAATATAGGCTCTTCAATCGTATATACTAGGCAGGAACTTTGAAATAGAGACCTATATAATACTTACCTAAACTATACGAGTATATACGAAGGAACTAGGAATCAAATATTACCTAGTATTTCGTGAACTATTTAATTTATAACTAAGGCAAGAGTATACTTGAAAATTTTGAACTAGGATATTATTTTAAATATCAATCTACTTCAGTAATAACTTTCCTACGTAGTATATTACTGAAAATTATCGACTGAGAGGGTCGCAATATATAGATTATATCTCACTGTATATAACTAAGAGCCTCTTCCTATCTAGTTCAATACTACCGAATATATACCTATTACGATTCTATATTAGTTTAACTAGAAGGCTAAACCTATTAGGCTGAATATCGACTAATATAAGTAGGTAGTTTCCGATTTCAAAAAGCTAACTAATCTCTATAGACTCTTTTCTGAGTTATATTCAGAAACCTAGGAGTATAACCTCTTATCCTAATAAAATTCTTCTAATATACCTTCTAAAGCAATATATATCTTTTCTAAACGAACGAATACCTACTCCTCAATAGAATAATACTAAGATTTCGTAAGATCAGTAGGGGTATCTCTTTTTCTATACTTCGAAAGGCGTTCTATAGATCTTTCAAGTTATCGCTTTATACTAGGGTAGTATAGGGCATACCTAGAAGAGGAATTAGTTAGGTCATCTAGAGAGGCTACTCTACCTTGTTTTTCTTATATATCGTTAGAGGTAGTAAGGGTAACTAGTCCCTACTATTCATCCTTAGTTGATGATATAGGATTGATATTGATACTTACTGCATTGAATAGAAGCCTACTTCTGAATTAGCTCTCAAAAGTATAGTTGTATACTCCTAGAGGCTAGCTCCTCTCAGGTACTATACTATGATTATTGATTTCGGGAGGCTCGCCGTTAGGTCGATTAGGTATTCTCTCGTACTCGTTATATCCTTTACGATTCTTATATTATCTCTTAGTTCGTCGGACTAACTGAATCGCTTTCTTATTAGGGTTATCTATTCTACGAAGATATACTATTGATATTAGTATTCTCTTTAGTTATATCTGATAGTAAGCTATTAATATTACCTATATTACTATCTTCGAGTATATATATAGTATAATTCTTAGGCTATAGTAACTCGGGGTTCTCGTCTTCATTATATATAGTATAGAAATCAGTATTTTCCTTAGTTATATCTACTAGTAAGCTATCGATAGAACTATCTCTGAATAGGGTTATTATATCATTTTCAAGCTAAAGTATCTTAGGGTATATAGTATAATCATTAGAATTATCCTTAGTTATATCTGCTAGTAAGCTATCGAAAGTACTATATCTAAATAGGTTTATAGTATCATTATCAACCTATAGTATCTTAGGTTCCTCGATATTATCGTATAGAAGGTAGTTATAACTGAGATCTATAGTAAGTATAGGATCATAGGCTAGTGATTAATTCTTATCTATAGATTTGACCTCTAGGTAACCTTTGAGGGCTACTATAAAGCTTTCGTTGCCTATCAGCGAGTAAAGTATAGCTGAGTAGTCTATAGCTGCATAGTACTAAGAGTAGGTAAGGGGCAAATAAGGTAAGATACTAAGTACTTGGGAAGAAGCTAGAGCAAAAAGGATATAGTGAGTTACTAAAAAGGAAGGAAGAGGGAAGAAAAAACTTAGGTAAAGATAATGAGATCTATATAGGCTCTTAGGTCTTTATATACTTAGTAAGTAGCTCTAGGGGTATATGACCTCAGATTAATAATTAGATCATAATATAGTAGCTACTATTGAAGCTGAGAAGTTCTTGAATACCTCAGCTATAAGTAATCATTAACTAATACCTTAGTTAGGGGATAAGAGATATAGAAGTATAAGGGTGAGAAGATATATATTACTATAGCTAAAGTCGTCATCGTACTATAGTTGAGACCTCCTCCCTAGTCTCGGATAAAGACTATAGGAGTTCATTAGGGTAGCTATATAATACTTCTAATAAAGTAGGTATTATTTAGGACTAAATATCTTACTATAGAAGTAGAGTAGCTTTCAATAACTTATATTTTCCTTAAAGATATATATATACTAAATTATATCCTGTCTAATATGATTTTAGTCTCTAAGATATCCTCCTTGAATACTACTTATCGAAATTTTAGTATAGTCGAAAAAGATAAGTTCTATATCAGCCTTATTCTTAAGTCTAGATCTAATATTAGGCAAATAAATAGGGGTAATTATAGGATTATCTAGTCTATAATTATTAAGATTAATATAATTTAACTACTAGTAGTTATAATCTTTAGACTCTATCCCTACTTAGACCTATTACTCGTAGAGAAGATAGTAGGTAGGAGATAATAGAGGTCGGAAATATAAGCGAAGGTATATAATAAACCTTATTCGCTTGAAGAAATTTCAGCTGAAATAATATCACTAGAGTATTTAGGTATAGTACTACGTAGAGATATAAGGAAAGTAGGCGTCGATACTACGAAAACGTATACTAGGGTACTCTAGAAAACCCGAGTATTTATACTTATCTATCAAGTAATTCATTAATAATCAAGATATAAATAAACTAGTCTATATAGTAGTAGACTAGCTATAGGAAGTTTCTCGTTTTATCAGATAATTAATAAAGTAATAGTTCAACCCTAGGGAGTATAGAAATAGTTATATCATGAATACCCTTCAAGTACGAAAATATAGAGAAAAGGGACTATAAGAGATAAAGGTTTATATCCTACTATAAGTCTACCCTAGGATACTTATCTAGCTATGCTCCTAACTTGCTATACTTCTACCTCGCTATACTTCTACCTCGCTATACTTCTACCTTGCTATACTTCTACCTCGCTATACTCGCTAACTAGGTTGCTTCTAAGCTCCTATATTTCTATTTTTAATACTAGCTTAGACTTTGCCTCCCTAAGTTATCAACTGAAGCTACTCTATAGTCATAGTAAGACCCCCTATAAGCTAATACTCGCTTATAATCTATTCTACTATATCAAATTGCTTTATAAGTAAGCTTAGTAAAAAGGTAACCCCTGATATACTAGTATATATTAGGTAAACTCCTCTTAGGCTGAAGATATACCTATCAAGGATCTATAACCTGAGTATACTCTTACTAGGCAATTTATAAAGCTCAGTAATAAAGGCCTTACTAACCCTCGTAATACTAGTATCAAGGCCTACTTATTCTAGCTTTAAGCCTATGATATTCTAAAATATAGTACTACTGATTCCTACTCTAAGAGCTATTCTAAATTATCGAACAAATATATATATTGCAGCTGCTTATCCCTGCTCTCCTGCTTTATATATTATCTAGGTAGCGAAGTTCTAAGTATTTAGGATAGTACTATAACCTAGACCTAAGATAATAAGAACGAAAGCCTAAAGTACAATAAGAGTATCGATATCAAATAAAAGTATAAGACTAAAGCTGATTATAATAAGGGCCTAACCTATCCAAATAGGCTAATAGTAGTTCGCTATATAAGTAATAACTACACCTATAACTATTAAGCTAGGAATAAGTATAACTATAATAGGTAGTATCGCAAGGCTAGTATAGACTAGACTATAAGTCTTGATAGAGAAAAAATAGAATAGAATATAATAGAGCTGCCTATAAATCTATAATTATATTAGTAGGTACTTTATCGAAGTAGCTAATAGGTTAGGTCTATATATAATAAGTCCTTGAATTATACTGCAAATATAGGTAACGAGTAGGCTACAACTATAGAAGAGGCTTAGGCAGAGGAAGAGTATCTTTGAATACTTGACCTTATAAATCTATATTCTAATAAAGCTAGAAAGCCTAAGGTAGAATAGGATAAGCATACTAGGGTTTAGCTACTTGAACTATAAGCTACCCTATGAAATAGCGATAAGGAATAGAGTACCTAAGGATATCAAAAAGATATTACCTAGCTAATCAACCCTCTTCAATTTCTCTTTGATAGTAGCTAGAGGTACCTTAAGCCTTAAGATAGTAAGGTCTAGTAATAGACTAGTACTATAGAAGGGAAATATAATATAGAATATCTAACGCTAGGTAGTATTTTATATAATAGCTCTACTAATTATAGGCCCTATATAATTTCCTAGGGCCTAAGTACTAAGACTATATATCGTATACGATTAGTAGAGCTTAGTATAGAACGCCTGATATCAATATATATATAGAGCTATACTACTTAGGTCTATAGTAGAGTAGTATAATATCCGTGAAAATTACTAAGCTTAAGACTATAATCCTAGCTCTACTAACTCCCTAGAATATTCTACTAACAAGGAGTAATATAATACCTATCGCAAGGTAATATAGGAGGGTCCCTAGGGTAAAAGACCTAAGGCAAGCAGCAAGTATAGTAGGATAGCTGAATATATTACTAGCCTCAGCGATAAACAGTATAGTAATAGCGCTAGTAAGGAGGTATAAAGTACTAATCTAGATACCTTGAATTATATTCAATCCTAGGTTTAATATAATAGCCTATAGAAGTTAGTAATAAGCTGAGTATATAGATAACTAGGGTTCCTAGGGACTAATATTCAAGGATATTACAACGATATATATATCAAGTACGACTATGAAAGAAATAATAGAAAGAGTTAATATTATAAGTAGCTAGTAGATATTAAGTATCTAAATCAACTCCTCGAGCCTCGTAGTCTCATTTAGTATAAGGAATATATCAGAAAGGCTACTAATAAAAGAGTACTAGAGAAGTAGGGCTATATTATGCGCTTCAATATCTTGAAGTACATTGATGAGGAGCTAATGAGTAGCTAGTATATATCTTATTAATATGAATCCTATAGCTTAGAGCTCCTCTGCCTTCAGAGCAGTAGGGTCTTCATAGGGAGGTAAGTCTCTATAGTTGTTTAATATAGTAAAATTATAAAAAGGCTAGTAATATAGATGAAATAGTTAAGGGGCGAGTAAAAGAGTAAAATAGAGTTTGATTTCCTAAGATCGAGAAGAATAGATATCTAAATACTAGCTACTAAAATATCTATATAGTCGACTGAGTTAATGAGCTAGCTGATCTAACTTCACCCTCTATTAGGCTCCTAGTATAAGCCTAGAGGAAGTTAGATAGTAGCTAACTATATAACTAACTATCAATAATAGTACTACTAGTTCTTATAATAGTTTATATAAGTTGCATTTACGAGGATGAGACTAATAGCCTTGAACGATCTATAGTAATAAACATTAATAGTAGTAGGTAAGTAGATATATTCTTAGCTAATTCACCTTATTCTCAGCATCGCGAGGATATTATCAAGCTATTTAGTCAGTAGTACTATATTTAAGCGATAGGTAGGTAGATACTACCTTAATATAAGCTACTAGAGTTCAAGGTAGTAATAAAGCAACCCTGAAAGTTAGGGATATATAAAGAGGATCCTGATGCCTTTAGGATATAACTATTAGGACGAGCTCGAAGTATACTACTTCAAATAGGACCGAATATAAAGGGAAAGACTAGATCTATATCGAAACGATAATACTAGATTACTACCTCAGTATTTATATAGGTAAGTAGTATATACGTTTGCTCTATACCTAGAATATATAACTAGACTATTTTGAGAATATATACCGATACTACTAAGATTCTTACTCATTGCTAATATCATATATACTCGTTATATAAAGGTTAATATTATATTTCAAAATATCTCTAGAAGAATATTCCTATAGTATCTAGAGCTCGAGGAAGTAAGTACTCTATCAATATACGAATCTATTCCTACTACTATATGATTTCGTATTATAAAGATGCATTTTCTTCTGAATTTTAGTGTAAAGCCTCTATAATATCGTTCTTATAACGATAAGTCTCTCGTAATTTATTAAGCTCTAGTAAAGAATCTATATATAACTATATAAGTAGGGTATACTACTCTATAAGGGACTAGATCCTTAATATAAGTAGGCTAAATAGAGGGTTACTACTATACTAAAGCTCTAATATATCTTTAATATAGTTAATCTCCTACTGCAAGGATTATTAGGACTAAGTCAACTATAGCTTTATCCTAGGTTTATATACTAATATTTTGACTATTAGTATATTGAGTATTAGTGAGGTGATATTCGAGTCAAATATTAGGTATTACTAAGGTTGATACTAAGTAGGGGTCTTTAGTCTAGCTATAGCTATAGATAACTCTATAGGGCAATCACTTAGAGCTATTATTTGTATTCGAGGATTTTCGCTCTTGTTCGTTATCTTTATAAAAGGGAGGGCCTTAGAGGGAATTAAATCGAAAAGTCGTAGGCTATAAGTGACGATAGTATTATATACGCCTAGCCCCTATATATAGCTATATATATAACCCTACTAAAGTAGGTCTTTATATGATATATTAGGTGCTCCTGCATTATATACAATATACTAGGATCTTTTGATATATAATATAGAAATAAGCTATAGGTAAGCTATAACTAACTGCCTTAGCGTTATGATTTAGCTTGATTTTCAAGTCTAGTGCTATATTCTAGGCTAATATCTATTATTTCGAGCTAGTACTTCTAGCGCCTAAGTTATACTTAGCCTTTATACTATATTCAGGACTAAATCTACGCTAGAATCAGACTCAGGGCTAGGGATACTTATGCAGCTTTTGAATTTGCCCCCTCTTATAACCCTAGCATCAATTAATAAAGAGTCATAGCATCATCCTTTCATCTAGCTCACTTATAGCCGCCTGATGCACTAGTCTAGCTAAAGATATCTAATCCGAGATAAGAAAAGTTATATATTTCTCTAGTACCTAACTAGCCTTTAGCTTAGCTAAAGGACTTCCCTCCCTATAATACCTGACTTTATAGTATAATGCTATAGTATAGTATCTAGGAGATAGTCCTGAAATATATACCTATCTAGAGGTATCGTCTTAAACTAAGTGCGAACTCGTAGATAGAGTAGTAGAAGATACTACGGACCCGATAGTAGCTCTAGTTCAATTAATAAAGCTTATACTGATAATCATTCTAGAACTACTTTTAATCAACCTTTACTAGTAATTAGGATTCGATAAAGGGGGTACTATCATGATATCTAGAATACGAGCAAGTAGTATAGGATTACCTTATTAGTATTTAGAGTATATAGAATAGCCCTCTAAATAGTAGTCTGCTGATAGTCATATTATATATACTAATTCTAGATAATAAGGGAAATATTTCAAAAGAGTTAGAGTCTATAAATGCATATCTAAGTAGAATCAATATAGACCCTTATAGTTTTAGTCTTATTATATATCATAGTAATCGATGAATCAGGTTGAGCACTATATAATTCAAGCGAATTATATTGACTACTATTTAGCTAGCTTCTATTATATTGTCTATAGATTCTTAGGAGCCTATCTAAGCTCTATATAATAGCTAGTAGTAAAATAGAAAGCGAGAATTTATTAATAAAAGTAGGAAGAAAGTAACTAGGAGATATTGAAACCTCCCTCGTTTGCAAGTGTTAAACTCTAGGCTGATCCCCTGAAAGTTATACTCCTCTTCGTTCAAGCGTGCCTATAAAGATTTTCTAGAATTAGCCCTATCTCTACATTAGTTGTAATATTATCAAATATAATAATTCGAGGTAGTATACCCTATCTGCAACTATAGGATCGAGAAGGTTACCCTTATCTATTTCAGTAATAAAAGGGTTGAAGTCTCAGGATATGAGTTCGCTTATATCCTTCGGCTTTAGTAGAGTAGTAAGGAAGATACGCGCTTCTAGGTCGTTCTAAATAGTCTCAGGAGGTATAGTAAGGAATTCCTATAACGTGAGTTCGCTTATATCCTTCAGCTCTAGTAGAGTAGTAAGGAAGATATATACTTCTAGGTCGTTCTAAGCAGTCTCAGAAGGCATAGTAAGGATATCCTAAGACTCGAGTTCGCTTGAATTATTAGGCTCTAGTAGAGTAGTAAGGAAGATATACGCCTCTAGGTCGTTCTAAGCAGTCTCAGGAGGCATAGTAAGGATATTCCGAGACTCAAGTTCGCCTATATTATCAGGCTCTAGCGGAGTAGTAAGGAATATATACGTATTTATACTAGGACTAGTTATTATAGTAGTATTCTTACTTAGTTAGATAGTATCTACTATAGATAGAATTAGTGATAAGGTCTTATAGTTAGGTATAAATAGTAGTCTTATAACTAAGCCCTAGGACTTGACGGGTATAGATATCTTCTAGAGTTTAAGGCTTTTGAAGGCCTAAAGACTAACTAGTACTATTATACTGAGGTAGAGTAGGGGGGTTAGTAGAGAGGAAACCCGAGTAAGTAGAAAAGCTAATATAAGTACTATAATAAGTATTTTGATATAAGAGAAGGTATTTTCTTCTAAAGTATATATAGTAGTAATTTATAGTATATAAGGATCAGCTCGAGTTTAAGATTCTAACGCCTAGTACCTAGCCTTTATATATCTTATAGTAGCACTGATTTTAGACTTCACTTGCCCTAGGGTAGATAATAGGCAGGATATCCCCTAGGTACTAGGACTGACTCTAGAATAGGTTAGTAACCCTGAAATATTTGCAATAGCTAATCGGCGAGGGAAGCTTAATAGATAGGATAGTTACCCCGAGCAGTCGAGTATAACCTAACTATATATAGATCCGAAAATAAAGTTTTTATTTTAGTCTATACTGATTACTCTGAGCATATATACAATAGGTCGAATCTGCTCTCTTATATCTCGAGAATATTTTATAGACTAACCCCCTTAATTCAGTTTTTATGAATCTATTTCTATGAGTATCTGAAACTTATTGTTTATAGTAAAGAAACTGCCCTTTAGTAGTATAGGCTATCCCTTACTCGAACGTTCTAGCTACTAGGATATAGCTAATTAGGTATAACTAGATGAGTAGTACTAATAGACTTCTCAAAAGTATTATAGGTATTTAGCCTTAGTAACTATAATTAGCTCTTTATAGTAGGCTAGGAATCAATTGATTAATAAACGCCCTCTTATATATTAGGTTTCATATTAGTATCTATCACTAGCTATATTTAATTTATATCTCAGATAGATTCTAAAAAGGCTTAATAATATATTATAGCATTTATCTCCTAAGATAGAACTAAGCCTTATAAGAGTTAAGATATATGCCTAACTACTATCTAGCCTTCTTCACTTTATTCGCAGTGAGGTCTATATTCAAGGTCTTAAGGCTAGGCACTAGTATAACTAGCTATTTTGAGAATATCATTATAGATAGCTATCCCTATATCAAATTACTGACTGTAGACTAGGTTTATTCAAGGTCTTATTTCTATCTTCCTTCTCTATAGAAATACGATAGGAGATTCACTCAGGTTATATATAAGGTTAGAAGTAGATCCTATATATCTCCTATTCCCAAAGTTAATATATAGATACCTTAGGGACTATGCACTCGAGCTATCAGCTAGCCCTACTTATAACGAGTATATGCGTATAGTACTACTATGCATAGGGATTACTATAATAGTCTACCTGCAGAGTTAGTCTATATACTAAGAAAGATATATAAGGCTACTTGCAATTACAAGTATATATACTTCAGTAACCTAATTTATCAATAGCTCTAAAATCTATAGACCCTTATAAGCACCTATATACCTAGGTATATAGTATAATTTTTAGTAGATCTCATGAGTATATATCGCTTATGCTTAGATTAGCTAGGGAGGGAAGGTAACTAGGTGATCTCGCGCCTTCGCTTTAGCTATAGGATCTATCAATAGGTATCCTCTTCAATTTACTCTATTAGTAATATTATATACGAGTAGTCCTATAGCTTCGCTACTTATATATATGTTAGTAATATTAGGTGCTTCTATATAAATCCTACGAATAGTTAAAATAGTTATATATAGTATAGGTTATAAGTATAGGCAATTATAGATATTAGCTAGTTAGAGTCGACTAAGTTACTTAAGGGGCCTTAGTTCAACCTTAAGCCTGCTTATAATACCTTAAGACTAACTCCTATAGTTAATCTAGCTATAACGACTAAAAAGGCTAAAAATCCGTAGTAAAGGAAGCTGCTCAAAGCCTAAAGTATACTAGAAATCATCCTTCTAGAGATTATCATAGTAGTAGAGCTAGAATACCCCTATACTATCGATACTAAGACCCGAGGCTTACCTCTTAGGAGGGCTTAAACTAAAGTCTTTCTAGTATACTATAACCTCGAATAATAGATTTTCATGACGCTAATCTATCTAGTATTACTATTGCTAGTCTATCCTAACCTCCCTAGCCCTATTCGCCTAGGAAGCTTGCTCGAGAACTTTGCTTTTGTATTAGTCTCTCATACTCGCTAGCTGAATGCTCATCTAGCTCTAATATACTCCTTAGATTTACTGACTATAAGACTCCTACTATTACGAGAAGTACTCGGTTAGAATCCTATATAGTAATTAATCTAGATAGAGGAAAATATAGTTCGCTAGTACTAAGAGGGCTAATACGTCTACTTCATGAATAAGCTTAGCTACTAGCTTCTAAAATATATTAGATTCGAATATATATAATAATAGTATGATCTTAATCGTTACGATTATATTAATGTCTTAGATGAGGGAGGGTAGGACTAAGAAATATAAACTTATAATTAGATTAAGAGTAAAAGTAGAGTCTAAGATAGTAGTAGGGAACTATTGATAAGGAATCTATATTTGAGTACCTACTGAATCTTTAGGTCTACTATAGATTAGGTTAGGGTTAGATTCAATATTACCCTATAATAAATATATCCTCTACCTTTAATCGTCTCTACTAGCTGATAATATACTATATACTATAGTAGGAGGCAAAATTATTATACCCTAGATATATACCTGATCTATGCTTTACTAGAGTATACTATTAAGCAGAAGCCCTAGAACAACCTTATATGATATTCTAGATACTCCTCTGACCTAGTATTATTATTTCTATATTATTACCCCTAGATATATACCTGATTTATACTAGCTAAAGAGTATTATTTTATAAGACTTATATCAGCCTACCTAGGTATACAAAGTAATATAGAAGTTCGAATACCCCTCTAACTAAGTAATTACTTTATAAATAAAACTTGCGAGAGCTTAGAACGTCTATAATAATCTATTGCCCCTGCGACCTAGCGAGTTATAGATAAATATTATAGTAGCTAAGATTAAGGCTCTATAGGTCATACTCATCAGTATTCTGAAATTTAGAATCATAGTTCTAGAAATAGGACCTTAGGTAGAGTATAAGTAGCCTAAGGCACTGATTATAGCTCTAGGTAGTAGATATATCGCGAGTACTACTCCCTATACTACTGTTCTTTGCCTAGTACCTTCCTTTTCGATATTACCTATATAAATTATAAGTACCCCTAGATGATATAAGACGATCGCGATATATCCTACTGCTTTAAGATCTATATCGTACTGCATTAATATATAAGCAGTACTTTGCGATAATCCTTCCTATACCTTGAATAGTATTATCTATACTGCTTAGTATAAGCTATAATAATTAGGTTGCATTAGTTTAGATATATCACTGAACTATCTCGAATAGGAATATTTCCCGACTAATACTGCTTAACTACTAGACCTAGGCTTATAATAGCACTGATAATAACCCTAGGAACTATTATAAATAGTGCAATACTAGTATAGCTAGCTATATATTCGAGCTAATAATACCTACTATCGTATCTTAGATAGATAGGGCTATAGTCTAAGCTACTTCGAGTGCTCAATAACCCTCCCTTAGTAGGCTTTTCGATGCTAATAATATTATATCTATGTACTCTATATCTGCTTTGCTGCCTACGTCTAAGTCGACCTCCTTTAGTCTATAGCTAACTACTGCTGCTTCTGCCCTACTCGTCCCTTCTCTTGCTCTTATAATTCTTGCAACGATTTTAGTCATACGTTTATAATTACTTCTACTATACTTCTAGTAGTCGTTAGAACCCTAAAATATAAATCATATATGAGAATACTTGAATATAAATACCTACTACTATCGCTAAGTAAACTAAGTGATTTACTATATACTTGATATTTCAACCTCTAGTACTCCTTTATTTATATTATATAAAAGATATCTTCTAGTAATCTTCCCTCTCTCTATCTGCCTCTAGCCGGCAATAGATATAAAAATGCACTCGAGTTCTATAAGGATATAGCTTCTCATTAGTATAAAGCCTATTATAATATAAATGAAGCTCACTTAGAGGAATTATAATAGATATTAATAGAACTAAAATCCCTAATAAATCGAATTAAGCAAATGATAGTTTCTTTATCTTCGAAGATTATATGCCCCTGTCTATAAGCCTTTGCGAGGAATCATTCGCTAATCCGAAGAGCCTAGTATCAGTAAAGCCCTTCCCCTGAGCCTTAGTACTATAAAAACTATATAGTATTAGTAGAAGCTTATACCGATGATAAGGGTATAGTTATATACTCGGATTATATTACTGCTATAGCAGAGGATATAAATTAGTTAGATAGTTCTATAGATTTCAAAGAATGAGAATAATCATTCTATAGGATATTATAATATTTGATATTAAGGAATCTCTAGGTAGGTCGATTAATAGGCTAGATAAGGTTAGATGAGAAGTTAGGTAGAGGGGGCCTATAGTCGTATAAAAGGTTCTAAATCAGCTATCCTAAATCTAGGAAATCAAAAGTTGAGCTAATTATAACTGAAATCAAGGCAAAATATAGAACGACTACTTTCAAATACTACTGCTATAATGAAAATTATATAAAGTAACTAGAATAACCTTATCATCAACAATAAGTATTTTTGATATATGCCTTCTATATATCTGACCTTCTCTTATATCTTAGTTAATATATTTAAATCCCTATTCATCTGTATTGCCTCAAGTGCTTTCAATCTCATTCTATATCTGAGTAGTATAGCTTCTATGATCAATAATTCGAACGAAATATTACGTTTTATTAGGTACTAGTATTATAGATACTTGATAGAGGCGTACTCTATATTCCTAAGTTTGGGAAATATTCTAAGCGGGGAGGATATCAATATTATCGGTGACCTGATCTTTTAGTAAGGGACTTCTAACGACGTTATCGTAGCCCTTCATGCCTTTTTCGAGCTTGATAAGTTATATTACGACAAAGTTAAGCAGCAATTATAGTCAATATTAGCTGCCTAGGATATAATCATAGCTTAGAAGCAAAATTATGATCTATGATTCGGTATAAATTTGGGAACTCGGGAGCTTATAGAAGCCTACCTTCTCTATAGAAGAATAATCCCTGCGAGAGCAAGTATCTCTCCTATAACCTAGGATACTATCTCAGTACTAGTATTATATAGCTAGGGATCTTTGCTTTCAAAGTCAGAAGATCTAGGTAACTCTAGATTATTTATTTCTCAGATATAGCTCTTAGTACTATTACCTAACTTAATATAGATCGATAGTACTACTCCTTAAGCTCTAGAATTTATTTAGCCTATTGATCTATATAAGACTAGCCTAAAAGCGACCTTAGTAGATAATAATATGCGTAGCGGATTGAAGCATACCCTTAGTATTAAAGATAGAGATTATTATATCGAAGGACCTATTAGAAAGAAGTCAAAGCTAAGGGTAGCTAGTCAGTATAATCGAGATATTCGTCTAACGCGAGAACTTCGTCTAATACCTCCCCTAGAATAAGACTAGTGACTTAGAAGTCTTAGTTCTCTGTATTTATAGTTAGATATGATTTCTTTTTTTTAAATTCATTAAAGTTCTATTCTATACCCTACTTAAAATACAATTTATAACTCTATTCCTCAGGTTCTATAGCCTGAAATGAATTCACAAGCTCTAATGCCCTTGTTTCATAGCTTAAGGGTCTACTATAGGTATACCTAAAAAAAGAGGAATACTTGATTATATCTAGCTAATATTATACTTAGGGTAATAACTCAAATAAACATCTATATTATATCTTCTAAATAAGCTTAGATGACTTGAAAGGTTTTAGATCTAATACTAGGCTATCCTTGTATCCTTATAAAAAAGCTCTACTTAGCCCTAACTATATATAATCTATAAACTTTTATAGCTAGAATATACTTATATATACCTAGCTACTAGTATCATATAGTAAACTATAGCTAGCCTTAGATCTAGATAGCTATACTATTTCTTATAACTGATTCAAAGTCTAAACTCTTCTCAAACGACTTAGCTTTCACCTATAGTATGATAAAATAGCTCTATAGCTAGGGTTAGGGTTATAGAACTACTAGCCTTACTATCACCTATGTATATAGCTTTAGGTTGAAGGCCTATAGCTTAGCTAGAAACCTTCTTCCTTTCTCTTTAGCTAAGGTGAATACAAATACGCTGAATTAGTAGCTCTATCTCTTCCTATTCCTTCGTATCGTGATATATAGTACTTTATATCTATCTATCCTTAGATTTTGTTTCTTGATTATCTCTTAGATATAACGATCCTTAAGTATAGGTAAACACTAGGAAGTTACCTATATTCTTTCCTATAGTTAGGTAGTATATATATACTTATATTATCGTCTTCTAGAATTTTAAGTATAGTATTACTTTGTATGATTATTTTTTATTCTATTAAGCACTAGAGCTGAGATTTATTATAAATAATCGTCCTAGTAAGTTCTTCGACTATATTTAGTCTATACTATAGGAACTATTTTATAAACTAGACACTAAGGAATACTAATATAGGAACCTATCTTAGAATATTATCTTTAGAATATACCCTATATAGTATATAATAGTATTACTATATTCTCTTATATTCCTATAGAAACCCTAAATCTAAGATTCAGAATATCTAGAGCTAAGGCTACGTAAGGCTATAGCCTGCTCCCTAGAGACTAAGCTTGATTACTGAATATAGATATCAAGTTCTCTAACTCGCATCTAATTGCCTATAAATACTTTAGTCCTACTAAGTAATACGAATACTATATTCAATTCCTATTATAATACTATATTTATTTCCTTTTCAAATACTAAATTCTATTCCTCTTCGAAAAATATATTCTATTCTCCTTAATTATAGAGTCCCTGACTACAACTATAGTAGCTAGTCTAACCTATTTATAGTTATCTAGCTATAGTTTATACTCAACTATAGTTGAAAGTAATTATATAGACTTCAATTCACTTACTACTATAGAGTTAGAATATATATAAGTATATATGAGAATACTAGATAATATAATAGATCTATAGGTCCTATATCATGTATACTTGCAAAGAGGAAATATACTCTATTCTATTATAGCTAATATACTTCTCGACCTTTATAGCGCTATTCCTAGATAGTAAGGTGATAATATATTTCACCTAATACTTCAGACCTATTCGAGTCGATTCCAAGATAATAAGTTAGAGATAATCAAGCTTCTTCTTTATAATAGTATAGACCTACTTGCATAGGACTAGCTCAGTGATAATATACTTTATATCCTTACTAGTTCTACTGATCCTATGAGTCCTAAGATCCTCAGCTTCCTACTTGCACTAGATATAGTCGAGTTAGATAGTATATTTTATTCTTATATTCAGGGAATAAATAAGTAGAATAACTTTAGAAATATACCTCTGATCATTGTAGTTTTATATAACTAGTACTACTCAATAAAGCTGCTCCTGAAGTATAACGCTGATGATTAGCTCGAAGGCGAATATAGAATAATAGTATTAGAATTCGCGATATAGAGGGATTATAATGATATTATCGAATTATTCTAGAGATATAATGAATTAGTCGATGAGCAGTAGCCTTGAATACGAATAGGCCCTAGGGGAATATAGAAGTCGATGCACTAACGATGATGCTTCTGAGCCCTATTTTTTGAGTTATTGTTTTCCTTGTTTTCTGCTCTTACTTAGACTTACGAAGTAGGATATCTAACTTTACCTAATTAATCAACTCCTATATTTCTTCTATTTAGATAGTTTTAAGTTGCTTAGTATATTATCACTATTAATATTCTCATTATAAATATAAAGGTAGGCTTTCTAAGACTAAACGTCCTAACTAATGACCCTCCTACTTAGGGCTAGTCCCTTAGGTGAACGCATTAAATTATCTATCTCCTAACTATCTATCGATAACGAATCTTCTAGAGTATATACGCTTTTTAGGGCAGGGAATACACTAGTTGATAATAGCCTTCACTAACGCCTATAAGCTATACTATTTATAATAGGAGACTTATATTAGGCAAGTCGTTATTATACTGCGTGAAAAAAGAGGCTGAAGGGTCCTACTAGATCGAGATATAAAGCGCCCCTATCTTACTATAGGGGTTGAACTAAGGTCTTACTAGGGGGCTGCTCTACTAGATAAAGATAGAAGCTTACTACTAGTAGAGATAATAGTAGAACTAAAGGCCCTAGTATATATAAGTACTCTAATAATAGCTTCTCTAGAATTATTATTAGTTTGAATATTATATATATTATAATTATGAAATATGATCAATCTACTGAGATTCTTGCTTCAACGCCTATTCAATCACCTAGAAATCTCTAAAGATACTATAATCATCGGTTAGGTTGATTGGGATCTAAGCTATGCTTATAGGCGAAAATAGTATCTATAACTTCAGCTATCTATATTTATAGCTTTATACCTTCTCCCTATTCTACTCCTCAAAGCTAGTAGTAACTTTGAGATTTCATGAATTCTATTATCCCTATTGAAGTTAATAGATAGTTTATCTAAAAGCCTAGAGAAATTAGTATACTCAGATAGTAAGGAAGGCTCTAAGGGCTAGTTAAGCGATAATAGCACTAGACGAGCATAAGGTAATTATAATCATATAGCTCTGAGGAAATAGCTCAGAAGACTATTTATTATTCTATATATAGTGAGCATATTTATTCATAAAATGAAATATAAGAGTGCTTCTACTATCTGATCTACCTATCTATTTATCTACCTATCTATCTATCTACCTAGCTATCTATCTTCCTTATCTATCTATCTACCTATCTATCTATCTACTTATTCCTCTACTACTATACCTCTTTTCGCTAGTTCTTATAGTATCGAAACCCTAGGCCCTACTCAATCTTATAGAATATTGGAGACTATTTTCAAACTATTATAATCCTAGAACTTTATTATCCTCTCTAATCTTACTCTAGCTAGTAGTCTCTAGCTATAGGAGTTCTTTCTTATCGTTATTATCGGATAAAGACTCTATCTTAATAAAATAATACTACGAATAGTTGCTGCTTATAGCTATAGTCTCTTCCTTAATAACTCGCCTAGAGCTATCTTCAATATGAAATATAGTCTCTAGCTATATGAAATCTCCTGCATCTTCGTTATTAGAATAGGGCCTTAGCTATAGGAGTTGCTGCTTATCATTGTTATCAGATATAAGCTCTATCTTGATGAAAATATACTATGAATCATCGCTACTAGTAGCTATAGCCTCTATACTAACGACTCGCTTAGAGCTATCTTTAATATAAGATATAGTCTTTAGCTGTATGAAATCTCCTACATCTTCGTTATTAGAATAGGGCCTTAGCTGAAGGAGTTACTACTCATTATCGTTATCAGATATAGGCTCTATCTTGATGAAAATATGCTCTGAATCGTCGCTACTAGTAGCTATAGCCTCTATACTAATAACTAGCTAGGAGCTATCTCTATAGTAATAAGTATTCTCTTACTAGATAGATTAATCCGCCTTATTTCATATTATAAGTAGTTCGTCGTCTGAGGTTAAGTCTATCAAGCGACTAGATAGGCCCTAATAGTACTCAGGGTATATATTATATTAGTGATTTTCCTCTATCGATATAATATGGGTTTTACATATAATACTTAATATGATCTTATATATACTCCTAATATATCTCTAGAAGTCTACTATAACTATAGGCAAGGGGTATTATAGCCTGATGAGGGACTATATATCGAAGCTAATACGCTAGTATATTCCTCTAGCTTCTATATACTTAATCGTATGATTAGAGCTCCTATTAATTCTTCTCTAGGCAGTTATATCTCCTTATTCATCGGTATAGGCATCGAATAGAGCTAGGTAATCAATATAGGATAGAATAGCCTATGAGCCTAGATTAGCGTTATAGAGGGGCTATATTATGCAGGTGATATATTTAGGGCTAGATATAGTATTTTATAGGTAATAATTTTCAAGTGCAAGTATAAGTAAGTTATTGAAAGTTTAGCTATCTAGATATAGAAGTAGAAGTAGTAGATACCTCTTAAAGGTCGATAGTTACCTCAGATTATATATTCCGATGAATCTCAGTAGAATATAATATTTAATACTGATGAACGAAAGAAATATCTTATATCCTGAGTAATAGGAATAATCCTTAGTTTAGAATATTATATAACTGCGATAAATCCCTATTATCATCTATAGTATTATTATAGGTATAGGTACCTACTATTAGAGGTAAAGGAATATAGGGTATTACGAGGAAGGGTATAGATCAGGTAATCTATACTAGTATACTCTATATTTTCCTATATATAAATAGCCTTACTACTATAGTTGATTCCGATAGCTCTAGTTCTATAATGCAATATATACTCTTACTTATATCTCCTCTATCCCTACTTAATTCCTGTTTAATACCTATAGTAGAGCTCCCTAGGGCTTTATCTAGTTCCCTGCAGGTATATATAAGTAGGACCTGAGACTATAGTACCTGCGGGTCTATAGGTCGTATTTAATAGCATATAACTACTAAATATATAGGGCTATAGGGGTTATACTATATAGTCTAGTGCAGCTATAGGGTTCTACTATAGTTCTAATAACTTCCCTGCAGGTACCTATAGGTAGGACCTAAGACTATAGCACCTATAGGTCTATAGGTCGTATTTAATAGTATATAACTACAAAATATATAGGGCTATAGGGGTTATACTGCATAGTCTAGTATAGCTATAGGGTTCTGCTGCAGTTCTAACAACTTCCCTATAAGTACCTATAGGTAGGACCTGAGACTATAGTACCTATAGGTCTAAGTAGGTCGTATTTGATATCATATAACTATGAAATATATAGGGCTATAGAGGTTATACTATATAATCTAGTGTAGTTATAGGTTCTACTATAGTCCTAACAACTTTATATATAGGTATATAGGCAGATACTAGTTCCCTATAGGTACCTATAAGCAAGACCTAAGACTATAGCACCTATAGGTCTATAGGTTATATTTGATATTATACAATACCTATAGGGCTATAAGGTCCTTAGTCATACTGCATAAACTAGTATAGCTATACCTATATACTTAAGTAGGTAGGTAGTTTATAGTAGGCAGCTAAGTATACGAGTAGGGCTCATAGGTAATACTAATAATAGTATTCTGCAGCAGCAACTGCGAGCTAGCGCACTGATATTGAATAGTCTAGGTTCCCTCTAATATCTATGCATCATGCTTTAAATAATATCTACTTATATCTACTACGGTTTAATCATGCAAGATAAATGTAGAATGAATAAAGTCAGGCAAACGGGTAGGCTATTAAGGGCTATTTAAAGGGGCCCTAGCTAATAGCCCTTATGCTATTTGCCTACCTAGGCCTCTAACTAGCTATCCCTCTATATTCGAGATAGTTTCCTTTCATTTCTTTTAGATAGACCTTTTACTATAATATAATTTCATTCGTAGGATCATATATACTATAGCCTAAATAATAGTAAAAGAATAATATCGATAGTAGTAAAGTCTATAAAGATATATAGAAGTAAAATTATTACTTAGGTAGCTCTTAAAACGTAGATTAATAGTATATACTATCCTATAACCTCGCTTAAAGCTCCCTTAACTATAATCCTTATAAAGATATTTCTTCCTACGTAGAAAATTCATACCCTAATTGATACTAATCTCTTCCCTATCGCCTATATCCTATAGTATATAGATAACTATCCTATACTTTTGCGATATTATAATACTATATACTATTGCTGAAGGGTATTAGTAATAGTAGTTTAGAAAGCGAAAATAGTTGCTCTCTCTCCTAGTATAGATTTAGCTAATAGTCGGCTCTTCTATGAGATCTAACTATATCAGATCTATTGTATACCTATTATAGTATATACTAGGGCGTATAATACGCTCTATGATCTACTTAATTAGTTGATTCTTCTTATATACTAAGGTTTCTTCTATTATCGCTATAGTCGCTTAGAGCCTAAGACTCTTAGCCCTATAGCTGATAATATAGGGGGACTAAGCAAAGTAATCTATAATATATAGATAATTACTTCGAGAGCAGAGATCATACTGTTTTTCTGCCTAAATGTAGTAAGGATCTATAGGCTAGTGCCCTAGCTAACCTTCTAGTCTCTCCTAATCAGGAGTATCGATAACATTTTCTATTATATATCGAATACTGAGTAGCTATATGAGATGATCTATACTAAGCTTCTCGTATTCTATATTATCGATTCTCTCCTAAAGTATCTCGGGAAAATCTATATTCTCAAGGATCGACTTTTCGAAGAGATTACTGATCTCAGAGAACAAATTTATCGCTCTCTTATCCCTTAGATGATAATATAGATCAGGGATATCCTCTACAGATAGGTGATAGTATTCGCTCAGTATAACTAGGCCCTCCTCGTCGAGGGGAATAAAAGATAAGAGACTATAATAAGGCCTAAGGACCTTTATAAGTTTGTATAGTAACTTTAATCGATCTTGAAATTATCTCCGAGAATTTTTCATAATAGGAGCGCCTAGTATCTTTAGGATTTTCTCAATCATATTATAGGGCGTTTTCTGATATCTAAGAGACTTAGCCTAGTCGTTAATACTCTGAGTAAGTTAGATCGATGCGATTAGAGAAAGTAGCTTATATAGCCTTGATGAATTTCCTAATGTATTACTAAGCATATAGTACTAGACTATATACTCAACCTAACTTCCTATAATCTTAAACTCGTTAGAAGTAAATAGTATACTCCTAGTTCTCTATATAGTAACGTGAGATATAAATCTATAAATGCTACTTGCGTTAGTTAGGTTAGTAGCTAAAGTAATCAGACTAGTATCTAGTTTAGCTTTTTTAGCGGGAACCCTAGCTAGGGGCTTAGTACTTCTCTTGCCTATCATTGCAGATGATGATTTCCTCTATAGTAGGGCAGTAATCATACTAATCCTTATAAGTCTCAACTGCAAACTACTATAAGCCTATAGATTCAGGAGCTCATCGTTAAAGGGAGGATAAGATACTTCCCGAAAATTTGAGTAGTATAGGGGGTATAGGCTATAACTCTGATATACCGATAGACCTATAGGGATCGCTACTTTACTAGGAAGCAAGAAGTTGATTATAGTTGCAAAGCAAGATATTATATTAACGACTATATAATACTACCTTAGTACTATAATAACTATATTTCCTAGCCTAGTATATATTATATCAAATTTGATACTTTCTTATCAGAGTCTCGCTAGGCTAATGAGAAGGTTATAGTAGTATATGAACTAGTTATATCTCCTACTATTCTAGGATCTTTTTATAAATGCCTCGAATACTACTATATTACTCTCCTAGATTATGATCTAGAGCTTCTATCTAAAGAGAGTGATATTATATGATCTGAAGTTTGCGTCCTCATAATAGAAAGTTATACTAGAGCCTCTTTCACTAGTATACTAGTATAGTGTATTGATTCTAGGGATCTTATCTAAAGATTTCAATAGCTTAGTGCTTAGATAGAGAAGAGTATCGAGTTTATCTATTAGTAGAGGCCTAATATAGTATAGGATTATTCCCGTTAGGGGAGTACTAGTTAGTTACTCTATATACTGATTGATATCATCTTTCGAAGGCTAGTCTATAGGTTAAGAGAAGTTAGGGAATCAAAATTAGTTTTGTCTTAATAGCCTTAGCCTTGAGAAACCTTTTCCTTGAATACCTAGTATATATTCTATACTAAGAAGATTATATTTATATCCTAGGATATGCTTTAGCTCTAGGCTAGCCTAGTCGATATCTTTTAGGTTCTAAATCGTGATTATACTAGTAAACGTATCTGCCTTAATTATTCCTGTAATACTAGGGACTAATCTTTCTCTAAGTTACTTAATATCTAAGGTGAATAGTTCTCTATCTGCTAGTCTTAGGTATCCTAATAGGGGGTTATTAATACCTAGGCTACCTATAGTCGTAGGATTTATAGATAGAACTAGTTGAGTAGGAGCTATATCGATATCGTAGTCGAATGCTATCCTAGGAGTTATATTAGTATAGCTGCTCAAGGAGGCTAATCCTAGCTTACTTAGAGCTCTTATAACGCTAGTACTATAAGTCTCCTCGGATACCTATAGTAGCAGCTGAGTAGCTATAGTCGACGAGTCTGATTCTGATCCCCCTCCTCGAATAACCCTAGTAGTAGTCAGAAGTCCTAAGCTGATTATTATATCGTTGTAGCTAGACTCAGCTAGAGTTATAAATTCCTATACCTCTGCTATAGTACTAATATTCTACTTAGTATATACTGAGTTACTGATTAGAGCTAGATATATAGGTGAAAAGCACTATTTGAGTTCTATATCGATATACTAAGCAAAGTCTATAGCGAATCTATAGAGTCCCTTCGATAGAATATCTAGTAAGGCCTCTTTATCGCTAGTAGATTTACTAGACCTTCTTAGGTAGTTATATCAGTAATTACCTGAGACTATATTATCTACCTCGTAGGCGATAGTACTTCTAAGTATTATAAGATCTGATTGAAGCTTTCCTAGTATTTTATAACGAAATTCGATAAAGTACTATAAAAGCTTAGTAGGGACTACTAGATGATCTATATTGATATATTATACTAGCGGAAGCAAACTAAGGTATAATAGCTCTTAGGGCGAGGAGTTCTCAATGATAAAGGTGAAAAAGAGTATAAATTTAAGGCTAATAAGAGATAAAATAGCTAGGGGTCGAGTATAGGGTTCCTACTGCAGTATAGAAGCTACATCTAGATCTTCAGGCTAAATATAGAAATAATATTAGTCTAAAAAGGCCTATAGCGAAGCAGTCGAGTCCGATAATTAGTAACAAAGAGATAGGGATAAGAAATAATAAAATACTAGTATCTATAGTAGCCTTAGTAGTAGCTATAGTAGTACTCAGCTATAAGGGACGAGCAGAAGGGCAATAGGGGACTCTAGAGAAAAGTTAAGGAGGATAGATATAGTAGCTATAAGATTACTATCAGCTAGTATATATTCAAGTAGTAAAAGGGATTCAGAGTCAGAGTTAGTAGAAGCTATCGAATATCAGCGAATAGGGGCTAAGAGAAGGAAGTATAGGGTATAACTCTTATCACGATACTACGCATCAAAAGGCATAGAAAGTCAAACGAGCTGCAAATTATCCTGCAATAAATAGCAAGTAAGAGAAGAAGGTTATATATATTAATAGTAGTCGCGATATCTAGTAATAAAAAGAAAAGAATAAATTAGATATTGCAAAAGAAGGGTAGATACTATTATAAGTTTGCCTATAGGCGATATAACTATAAATAATAAGCCCTAGTATCTACTATCTTAGAGGATATAGGATCATTGCTTCAATGTTTTCTAGGTCTCTGATACCTTAGGTCACCCGGGCGTAGTAGGCTACTAAAGAGAATATGCAACTTTTCTATATTGGGGAGTATAGCGAAGCAAAGGTATAGCCTATAATAAATCTCTACGGGAAATCTAACTAGCTGTACGTTCAAGAGGCTAAACGCTATAGGTAAGACCTTAGGAGCCTCTTATCTAGAGTAATAGAAGCAAGTAGCAAGTTATATATCTAGTTATTCTAATAGGTCAGTAATATACTTGATCTTTGCATTATTATTAACGAGGCAAGGGCATATACCTAGAGTATATAATTACTAGTTACTATATATTATAATATAATCAGGTGTAGTAGGTTATAGCTCTTAGTATTTCATAATAGTATAATATAGTATATATAAGTAGATAAGGCTATTATATTTCCTAAATAGTTCTATATTATACTATAAGGCTCGATCAATCTCATTTATTAAGGTATTATAATCTTATAGTAGTACTTAGGGTAGATATCCTAGAGTAACCTATACTCATCTATCTTTTTGACTTATTTCGGAATTAGCTGCAAATAATCCTCTATATAGGCAATCATTCTATTTCTAAATTAGGGCTTATATAGCTAGAGAGCTATAGACTTCGTAATAAGTATAGAAACTATCTAGCTATTAGTAGCCTGCTATAAAAGGACTATAATACGTAGGTATCTAGTACCTATATAATACTAGTACCCCTAGCTAAGCTGCGAGTGAGGTATCCCCGAACTAGGTACTTCGACTGCTACTCTAGCTATCTAAAACTAGCTTAGATCACTAAATCCTATATATATTAGTTAGTGCTACTAAATCTAGAGGAATAGTACTTACCTTTATATATAAGCTCGTCCTTTGACTTCTTTGATATTAGGCCCCTATATAAGGATATAAACTCCTGCCTCTTTTCGTTATATAGAGGATCTATAGGGTATACGACTAACTGTTTATATACTACCCCTTCAAGTAGTAGTAACTTAATATAGAGATAGCCCCTAGATATAAATAGGATTTCCCCTATTAGGGGTATATTATTAGTACTATATAGGTCTATCTGCAAGGTAATTTGCTATAGCTTACCTAGCTTTGATAAATCTAGTATGCTGTTTTTAGTACTACTTTATATAAGAGTTTTAATATCTCTCTTTCTATCTTAGTCGCCTATAGTTTCTAGGCTAGTAGCGCTAGAGCTAGAACTAGTAGAGCTAGAGCTTCTAATAGCTCTAGTAGTACTAGTATTGCTAGTAGCGCTAGAGTCAGAGCTGCTAGTAGACTTAGTAGTGCTAGTAGCCCTAGTAGCCCTAGTATCCCTAGTATCCCTAGTAGCTCTAGTAGTACTAGTAGCGCTAGAGTCAGAGCTACTAGCAGCCTTAGTAGTACTAGTAGCCCTAGTAGCCCTAGTATCCCTAGTATCCCTAGCAGCTCTAGTAGTACTAGTAGCACTAGAGTCAGAGCTGCTAGCAGCCTTAGTAGTACTAGTAGCCCTAGTAGCCCTAGTATCCCTAGTATCCCTAGTAGCTCTAGTAGTACTAGTAGCGCTAGAGTTAGAGCTGCTAGTAGCCTTAGTAGTACTAGTAGCCCTAGTAGCCCTAGTAATGCTAGTAGTGCTAGAAGTACTACTAGCACTAGAAGTACTGCTAGCTAGAGAGTTAGAGTTGCTAGTAGTACTAGAAGTGCTACTAGTGCTAGAAGTGCTACTAGCTAGAGAGTTCGAGCTACTAGTAGCCCTAGTAATGCTAGAAGTACTAGTAGCCCTAGTAGTACTAGTAGCTCTAGTAGTACTAGTAGTATCAGTAGTACTACTAGTACTAGAAGTGCTACTAGTACTAGAAGTACTGCTAGCTAGAGAGTTCAAGCTACTAGTAGCCCTAGTAATACTAGAAGTGCTAGTAGCCCTAGTAGTACTAGTAGCTCTAGTAGTACTAGTAGTATTAGTAGTACTACTAGTATTAGAAGTGCTACTAGTACTAGAAGTACTACTAGCTAGAGAGTTCAAGCTACTAGTAGCTCTAGTAATACTAGAAGTACTAGTAGCCCTAGTAGTGCTAGTAGCTCTAGTAGTACTAGTAGTATCAGTAGGGCTACTAGTGCTAGAAGTACTACTAGTGCTAGAAGTACTACTAGTGCTAGAAGTGCTGCTAGCTAGAGAGTTCGAGCTACTAGTAGCCCTAGTAATACTAGAAGTACTAGTAGCCTCAGTAGTAACTCTAGTAGCTTTAGTATCCCTAGTAGCCTTAGAGTTAAAGCTACTAGAGGTAGCCTCATTATTCGAGTTCTCTATTGAGCCTCTTTGAGGGGGCTCTAGGGTTAGTTCAGGTGTTAGTAAATTGCTAGGCTTAGATAACTGCCCCTATAATCTTTGTAGTTTATCTCCTGCTTTATTTATTTTAGCTTAGGAATCCTACTCTAGTAGCTAAACGTCTTTATTCTTAGAGGCGTTATAATCGATTCCCTAGTCCTGATCTAGGCTATAAGCTTGAATAGCTGTTTTAAGGTCGTCCTCTCTAATATAGAAATGAAGGCCTTCTTCCTTGCAGTATGCATTAAAGCGTTATATTTACTATACGAGCAATTCTATATCTTATTAAAGCTGAGCTATTGAATCTACTTAGGTGCTTAGTAGAAGTATAGATAAGGTTTATTATTTTAAATTTTACTAAAGTATAGGGACCTTAGAATATATAGATGAAGAAAACTACTTAATTCTAGTAATAAAGCTTCTTTATAGCTTAGTAAAGGCCTTAATCTTATTTTAAGAATCCTTCTATATTGCAGCTTATTATATTGCAATCCTTAATTTAGGAATTATGAAAAGAGTATAGTAAATAGTAAGCAAGAGCTACTTAGGGTTTAGGTTTATACGTTCTAATATCTATATTATCTAAGGCAGGGAGTACTTTTCAAGATTCACTCAGGGCCTATAATGTTCAATTCATATGAGAAGGCAGAAGACTTAAGGTATATATATACGAGATCCTAGAGGGGTAGATATTATTACTCCTAGGACCTATACTATTATAGGAAGATAAGATCTATAATACTTAGTTTCTAAACTAGGAAGACCCTACTTTCTCCTGAGCAAGAGTTCGATATATACGACTCTTAGCTACCTTATGATTATTATTGATCTGAATCTATAATAACGAGGATTCAGATCAAGTATCCTAGAACAAAGGCTTAGACTTCAGGTAGTCTCTAATATGCCTTAGTCTATCGTATATCGAGAGTAAGACCTACTCAGTTTCCTTAGGCACTAGTAATTAGTGCCCCTAGGGACTTTCTACGATAATCTGATAGTACGAATATCACTATTAATTATCAGAATGAAATTTTCACAGTTGCTAGACATACGAGGAGGGTCTTCTAGGGGAAATCAATAATATTACTACTATAGTAGAGGTTAGCTCTAAGTTAGTGAAAATATAGTTATCTTTAGCTTGATATAGCGCTCTTGCACCTTATACCTATATACGACTTTCTTAGTAAGTAGATACTATATATATAGGTATATATATCTTTAGTTATATAATTTAAGGGGGTGAATTCGTGATTATTGCTCTAGAATAACTATCTAATTATAATACTACCTTATATAAGGCCTTATAGAACCTATTTTCCTGCCTTTGTCTTTCCGTTATAAATATCTGTAAGCTAGGCGATCTTTTCTCGAATCTATATAAGCTTCAACTGAATTTGCCTATTACTTATCCTTAAGAGCCCTATATAGAATAGTCGGACTCAGATAATAGATCGAGGTATTATACTAGGTAAGAAGTCGTATCTATCAAGCGAAGGATAATAGTATACTGAGTTGAGGCAAGGCGAATAGTTGTCTGAATATATAGCTATAATACTGAAGTATTATACTAGACTATGCTTATATTGAAAATTAAGGTGAACTCAGGGTATTCCTTTGCTTCGACGAACTACAGCTAGCTTAATTCACTATTGCATAATAGCTAGGAACTAGTAAAGCTATTATAGCCAGTATATACGCTAAGTATAGGACGACGAGGGGCATATAAAGTAATATAGATACTAGCGAGTAGTAAATCCCTAGTATCGACGACGCAGTAGACGAAAGGTACTATTTAAGGTTTATAAATAGATCTATAGAGGATAATAGAGTAGATATCATAGGTATAAAGCTATATGAAAGTTGCAGGTAGAAGATAGAAGGTATAAGGGTAATCGATGATAAATAAGAGTTAAAATAGATTAATAGAGGGTGAGAAAGCTCTTTAATAGCTAAAATGCTATATTAGCTACCCTCTAGGATATCAAGGGAGACTAGGCCTAAGCCTAAGGATAGGGGTAGTAACTATAATTACTATGATTAGACTTATAGCTAACCTAGGGACTTAGTATCAACTATCAACTAACTGTATAGTGATTCTATAGGGTAGTATACTAGTAGAAGTTTAATTATAGATTCTTATATCCTAGCTTATACCTAACTTAGTTGCTATTTATATATTAGTCCTATTATAATATTATATATAAGTTAAGGTCTTCTTCCCCCTATAGCTCTATAGGCTTTTTTAATATTGTAATCCTCATCGTAATATCGATAATGATCCTCGAAATAAGCTAGGGTTTAGACTTCAGGTAGTAGGTAAGTAAGTATCTATAATAGGTAAGAGCTATATTCTCGAGTAATAAAATAGAAATATATAATCTCTTGCAATAGTAGTAGCTATAATTTATTCTTCTCCTTAGACGAATATATATAGAACTTACTGTTTTTATAAAGAACTAGGTATACTTCTGTATTATAGATCTTATAGAATTCATCGGCTTTCTTCAGTAGAGTTTGACGATGCTTCCGAATAGTTGCGAGTTGAAGCTTAGCTCTACGAAGTTAGCTAGTACTATATATAGTAGTAGTTATCTTAATACTAGAGAATATAAGATATCTTACTCAGGTCGATCAGCCTTATAAGTAGTTTCTTCCATCTATAGATTATATAGTATCTAATAATACAAATTTCTAGGCGATAATAAAGGCTACTAATGTGATAGGGGAAGGTAATATCGTAGGTATATATGAAGTTGTATATAGAAGTTATAGGGAGGGCTACTAGGGTATAGTTAGGTATATACTAGGACGACCTATCTATCTGTATCTATATATAACTATTCATAGTTAGTATAACTATAAAATCGCTAAAATGATAAATATACTATAGTAGTCGATATAGTAAGTACTATGCACGATAGAAGTCTCGTGTAGGTCCTTGAATTTACGACTCCTGCCTGAGAATATATAAGATACGATGCTATATTAGTCTAGATAGCTTCTAGTATAGATAAGGAGCTCTAGGTACTCAGTATAGTAGTATAGTTATAAGATAGGCCTATAAAAATGCTTAAACCCGAGGTTTATACTTATAATAGAAGTATCGCTATACTATTATAAACGTAAGTATTCTATATACTTATATTAGGATCTATAGCTTAATAGGTATAAGATAGTAAGATAGCTAATACTATACTAGAAGCTAAGAGAACTATAGAGGATGAGTCTATAGATAAAGTAGAGGATAATAGAGCTACTAAGCCTGGGGCTAGTATTGAATACTCTATAGAGGCTGATGATAGGGATTTAAGAGTAAAGGATTCTATACTACTAGAGGCTAGTGAGATATGCATCCCTAGGGACGAAGATAACTATACCGCTAGATTTTCAGCCTTAGATGATAGATTAGTATTCCTAGATAATATAGAGGATAGTAGAGCTACTAAGCCTATAGCTAGTATTAAGTACTCTATAAAGGCTGATAATAGGGATTTGAGAGTATAGGATTCTATACTACTGGAGGCTAGTGAAATATATATCCCTAGAGACGAAGATAACTATACTACTAGATTTTCAGCCTTAGATAATAGATTAGTATTCCTAGATACTATATTTGTTTCGTATATAGAGGCTAAAGCTAGCTATACTATAGAGGTGTTGCTACTATAAATTATTATATGATTATAGGTACTCAAACTACCTATATATTGCTTAGTATATAATTAGCTATTAACTAATTAAGTAGGGGTAATCTTCTATAACTAAGTAATATATATATCCCTAGTAGGAGCATCCTCTAGTATAAGGAAGCTTTCCTCCTAGTCTAAGTTAGTCTCCGAGGGGTTGAAGTTGAAGTTTTATATCTTATAATCCTGATCTGAAAATAGGATAGTAGTATTATAGCTTAGCCTATAGGCTCCGATTCTACGTTCAGTCAGTATCAGGGTATCTGAAGCAAGGAATAATATAAGTACTTAGCTATTATAGTATCCCTAGGGGCAAGGAGGATAGCTAAGTAGGTAATATATAGGGCTGAGATGAGACTAGTATATAGGAGTAAGCTGAATTCAGGAGCGAATTTCATATTAAGCGAGATATAAATAAAATTCTTATAGATTCATGATTTCTATAAAATATAAGAAGCCTGACTTAAATATCAAAGGTCATTGATTGAAAGCAGCCTATAAATCGTAGAAGAAGAACTAATCTTGAGATTTCAAATATTATTCCTTAATCTAGTTTTCGTATACTATAGATAGCTTTGAATAAGCTAAATTCTTTCAAGAGTAGCCCTAATTCTAATTCGAGGATCTAACTGCTTTCGACCTTAGTAGTCCTGAGATCTAAAGCTTAGACCTCCTACTACCCTAGGATAACTCAGACCTCTATCGAAAGGAAGCTAATAATATAATATAAGGGTCTACTACTAATACTCTATAACGAAATAAAGAAATAACTCCTTTCTCTCTAAGGCTCTTCAAGTAGCTGTGTTCTCGCTTAGATTATCTAGAAGAAATAGTCTCTAGAGTCGATACTAGCGTAGAGCATATATATAGAAGCATCGTCTAGCTTGAATCCTAGATAAACTATATATAGGAAATAATAGAAGGGTTTAAAAGGGGAATAAACGAGTTTATAAAGATAGTAGCTGATCTACTCTATCCTTTCTATAACTAGACGTAAGCTAAGGAGGAAGAAGTAGGTACTTAATAAGGAGACTACTAGATAGTAATACTCTTTATACTTATAGAGGCATTTGAAATCATAAGGCTAATTTCTAGAAGATCTTTCTATAATATTCTATAATAATATTATATTTTATAGAGCCTAATTCCTAGGACTCTACCCTTAAATAAGAGTTAGAGCATTTATCGATAGAATAGCCTATTAAATTTCCTTCTCCCTTCTCCCCCCTACTCCCCCCCCTACCTTATTTGTTTTCCCCTTCCCCTTATTCTTTTCCTTTCTAGGATAGTAGGGCAAGGAGAATTACTATTATTATATTAAGGGCCCTAGGGTGACTCTCAGCTAACTATTCTAGGCAGGAGTCCTAAATCTTGAAGAAAGGCCTCTAGACTAACTATATATTCTATATATAGTTTTATAAATAAGGATTATCTTTCGTAATAATTTTCTTAAATAATACTAAGAATAAGTTTCTCATTTCTAAGCAAGGTATCTTAGAATTATATATAGTAATCTTATAGGTCTTACCTCTTTATATTATTATAGTCTATAGTAGAATATTTTCATCTAGATACTCCGAAAAGCTACTACTACTAATACTACTAGTATTATATAAGCTTATACCTCTTACCCGACTTTCTCGCTAACCTATAAAGAATATACGAAATCATAATCTGAAAGAAGTTATACGCCTATCTAATCGTATATAAGTCCTAGAGCTAGAGTAAGACGAGCAAGAGTATATGATAGACCTTATATACTAAGAAAACTATAAGCTCTATTAAAATATTTAGCGCTATTCAAAAACTATCAAGTAGATTATATATATACTAGACTCTATATTTAAAGAGTTTCTATCTACTCCTAGCTAGCTATATAGCTCATTAGCTTCAATACTAAGCGATATTATCAAGATATATAGTAGTTCTTCGATCTATAAAGATAGCGACTTTTATAGAGACCTATTCGACCTATAAAATCAAATATTAGGGGTCTAATAATCATATATTTAGGGTAAAAACATATATTTCTCGAGGTTATTAATTTTTAAGCTACTGTTTTAGACTACGATAATAGGCGAAGCAGGAGTAATTCGTAGGAACTCAGAGAGCAACCTCTAAAGATAAATATATTATTTATCTGAATTAATTCTAGTGAATATTGCCTAGTATACTTATACCTAAGAATTACTCTAGGGTATAGTCTAAATATCTTATAATTGATACTAGAGTCTATATATCTAGATCTTCGAACCCTACCCCCCCCCCCTATTGCAGATATCGGAAAAGCTAATAATGAATTTATACTTGATAATTCAGTAAGCTTATATATCGACTTATATACCTCAAAAAAGACTAAAGACCTAGGGGGGGGGCCCTTAGGGAATAGTATAGACCTTCTCGAATATCAGCTAGATTCTTTCTAAGGATCAAGATTCATCCCTATCTACTAGTAGCGCTATATACTTATATATATTAGAATACTAAGTTATAATAAGGCGTAAGAGAGTATATAATAGCAGCCTAGAGGCGCAAAATGCCTTTGTATAATTAACGCCTAGGCTCTATTTGCCTTTGCAACTGATATCTATAGCTAGATACCTAAATTTAGATACCTAGAGTATATAAATAGATTAGATAATCTATTCAGCTATTATAGTATTATTTAATGATAAAGATATAACCTATAGATAGACAAATATATAGATATAAAACATATATAGTAATCTCAAGAATACCTGACTACGACGATATAACCTATAAATATTAGGTCTTACTATATATCTATTTCTAAGACTGAATATAGACCTAGGCTCAAGTAGTCTAGCTCTAAATACTATAGGACCTATAGTACCCCTTATATATAGTATTATTGATAGCTCAAGGCTACCTATTAGTAGTATCCGAATTAACCTAGAGCGATAATAGTCTAGAGATTTAGAACTAGAATAGCTTATATCCTTCACTGATAAAGAAGGCTTCATGAATACATAGAATACTAGGGTCCTAAGCTCTATATAGCCTAGTAGAAGCTATATATTAGATAATAATAATCCTATTTATAGAGTTTTAGTATTTTCTAATCTACTAGCTGCTTAGTGCATTCTATAGAGAGATATCCGTCTTAATATCAATTTCTCTAGTGACGAAAGCTATTATATTTACCTTCAACTCGTCGACTAATTTACGCATCGACTATAGTACTTTGCATTTTCATATATACTAGTACTGAATCCCGAGGTATACCTTCGAAATCATCAATAGATAACTGATAAAGATCGAAAACTACTTGCTTTGAGATAGGATAGGTTAGGGTATAAAGATATATACGAGATAGGTATTATTCCTAGAAGAACAGCAAGTATAATGAGTACGAGAGCTAAAACACTTATAAAAAGGCTCTAGAGGGACTTTAGACTTCATACTAGAAGCTATCGCCTAAGACTCAGCTAGTAGAATTAGTAGAGATAATATAAGGATACGAAGAAAGAAAGGCACCTTCCTTGATTGAGTAGAGCCTAGAGAAGGGGGTTAGAGTTTATCTAAAGTTCTTCAAGTCATAGATAAGATCTATTCAATTTTTCAACAAAATAAAGGCTATTGTAATTACCTACTAGTCCCTATATCCTTGCTATAGGCTACTGAACCTAATATCAGTAGTACTATATAGTCTATAGGGGATAGTAGAGCTATCTAAGCTAGCCTCGTATCTATAATCAGTTATATTATATGCAGTAGAGGTTTCACCTTCAATAGTAACTATATAGGTAACTCCCGTTTAATATTTCCTATCGTTTCTAAGGAGAAGAAACTACCTTAGCGCTTCTTAGACCCTTTTAAAACTACTGATAATCTAAGCAGCGAGCATTGATATAAACTTAATCTTAGCTACTTACTAGTATATAGATTGTTTCTCTCCTTATTGCTATCCCTCTTAGATACCTCATGCATCTTACTATACTCCTCTGATATAGTAGCTTAGTAGTTATAGACTTATAATATACTAATACTCTTCTCATTAGGGTCCTTTTTCACCTTCTCTAGATCTAACGATAATACTTTATATTTTTCTACTTCTTGATCAATATATTCTACCTATAGTATCTTTCTAGTATATAGAATATTTATCTTCTTATCGTTCTCTATAGCGATATGAAATCTCCCCTATATAGTAGTATACTTATATATAGTATCTTGATATTCTAGGACTTTTATCTTATTAAAATCCTTTTCTTTAGGGTCCTTTTTGACCTTATCTAGATTTGACGAAGAAGTTTCATATTTACTCGTAGTTTGATATTCCTCAACTCCTATTATACTAATATCCTTCTCTTCAGGGTCCTTTTTAACCTTATCTAGATTTAATGAAGAAGTTTCATATTTACTTGTAGTTTGATATTCCTCAACTCCTATTATACTAATATCCTTCTCTTCATAGTCCTTTTTAACCTTATCTAGATTTGACGAAGAAGGTTTATATTTGATACTATCTCATTTGATTTACTCTTCCTTTAGCAGTATATAACTATCATTCTACGAGAATAACCTATCAGATACTAGTACTATCTAATATTGATAGTTAAAACCTCTAGGCGATTCTAGCTCTATATTAAATAGTTTAATCTCCCTAAAAAAAAGGGCTATCAGGGACTATTGCATATAAGCTAGCGATACCCTTTCATCTGACTTTAGTGCATTAGCGTTATAGATATCTTAGTCGAAAATAGATTAAAGAGCTAGGTAGATACTAGTATATAGTTTCCCGCCTCTCTATTCCTGAATAGAGAGGTCATATAGGTTATATTCTATCATACTATATAAGGGTAGCTTAGATATATCGATTTATAGTATTCTATTTATGACTTTTAGTAAGCGAAAACCTAGCCTCTCTATATACTCCTAGAATTTCGCGATAGAAACCTCGTTGATATTGCCTTATAAACGATGATAACTATACTCTTATAAGGGTGATTCATAGGTGATTTCAGTAAATCTGCAGAACGCAGAGAGAAACAACTATATATATGCGAATCGATAATATTGCTCATCAGTCTACTCTACTATTATAGACTCCCAATAGTTTTCGGCTACTTCAATAGCGTATTATTAGTAGATCTAGTACTAAGATAAGCTTGAAGAAAGGCTAGCCTTGAAGTTCCCTCGGATCTTTATCTCTAGGGCGATAAAAGCCTTGATAGCCTTCGTAGCAGGGGAAAAGTACAATATATCTCTATGAAATATTTCTATACTAGGAATATAGCCTTACAAATTTAAGACCTATAATTTGATTTCAAATTGTTTCTAAGGGTTAGTATCTATAAATACGATTACTTAGTCGAAATAGTCTCTAATCTTTAAAGAGTCCTAGCCTAGAGGATATAGAGACTATAGATTTTTGACTATATCGATATCGATAGCCTATACTACTAGTTCATCGCTACTAGTAATCTTTATCTAAACGTCGTATATCTTATTAAGATAATATATAATCTCATCGTTATATCTAAAGGCTAGGTGCTTATAAATGTTTCCTAGCTATAATCTATCCTAAAGACCTAGAAATTTAAGGAGCTGATCAAAGGCTTTAGTAACCCTTATATTTTTCAATAATATAGATAGAATAGCATTCTAATACTCGCTCAGCTATATATACTAACTATCGGGTACTATTAGATCAATATAGATCCTTCGATAGATCTTACTAGAGGTATATAGGACTTCAAAAGAGAATGAATCGTATAATCATTTGAATTTTACTCGAAGATCTTCAGTATTCTCTTGATTCGAGTATCAGTCAAGCTCAATAATAGTAGATAGATATACTTTTTAGGTTACTAACTTAGGTCTAATATATAATATAGCCTAATAGTCTACTTATACTTAGGGCTAAAGGAGTATCGAGTAGCCTCGATTCGATAACATCTATCTTAGTACCTAAGTTTGATATAGGGAGGAAGTAATTAAATACTATCATTTACAAATAAGAAGATTTCTTCTATATAATAATCGTTGAGTAGGACTAAGATTTAGTTAGCTACTATATATAGGTAGTAGGCAGTCGCCTAGTAAAGGCGCTTCTTCTAGACCTAATTTTACTAGTATAGTAAGCAAGGAGTAGACCTATTTAGTAGGAAGATAAGACTAGAGATGCAAGCCCTAATAATAGTAAATTTATACTATTCGATAGCCTCTATAATCATATCTATAGCAAATTTAAATCTGATACTGCTAAAAGAGGCTAGTTTTTCTACTTATATTAATAGTTAGCTGCTAGGGTAGTCGCAGATGTTCCTAGGTATAACCTAGAACCTAAATCAAGGAATCTAGAAATATGATTTCAAATATTCTGATTAAGGCTAGTAGAAACGTAGTACTAATTTTTACTAATTATAGAGCTAATATATAAGAAGTAGTTAGAAATAATAATTAGGATAGAGTAAGCTATATAGAAGTATAATAAATAATATATAGTTATCTCTCTGCTTAGAATAATATTTTATATCATTACTACTTATCTTCTAGGAAAATATAGCTATAAGCTTACCCTACTGATTTATCCTAAGTATCAGTAACGCCTTGCCGACCTTTAGCATCAAGCATATATCCCCTACCTATATAATTACTTTTATACTAGCTAGCAGCTATTATATCGCGAATTATAGGCTATACTATACCCTAGCTACTAAGTATAGATAGCTGACTTAGACTTATAGGGAGTATACTATCTTATAGGGATTATCATATGCTTCGATATAATAATAGGTCTCTGAGTTCTACTATAAGCTCTACTAGGAAGTTTTTGCCCCTTTTACTAATATAATTATAATATTCGTTAGTAATATTAGTACTCTAGAGATAGCTACGATTATATAGCATTAGGCCTACTCTCTATTCGTAGCGTCTCGATTCTGCCCTTGCCTCCTCGTCGTTATAGGGGATACTATAGACCTAGATCTCTAAAGGGTACTAATTACTACTACGCGAAGTCTAGATATATTCTCTATATAGCTATCGTAGGCCCCTACTAGCCCCGATTTATAATCAGTGATTTATTACTTAGTAGATTACTCTATAGTTGACTAGATAGATCTTAGTTTATAGTTTTCTATATACTACTAGAACTTTCTTCTTTAGATATTACTGCACTACTTCTACGAGTAGCTCCCTTTACTAGACTTTATTATAGCCTTCCGACTATATAATCCTATACTATAGTTTGCTAAGTTCTACTTATAGAAAGTATTATAGCTACTTGAACCTCGCGTACTATAGGCGTCCTAGCTTCTAGGCTCTGTCCTCAGTTTAGATATATTCCCCCTAGGTATATATAGTAAGTCTAACTATTTATATTATCAAGCCTATAACTAATCCTAGCTATAGAGTTTCTCCTAGAAGATATTTTTCAGACCTTATACTATCAGATCGTTAGTTAGCTGCAGTATATACTAGCCCCTAGTACATTTATATCTCTAGTAATAGACGCCTTTATCAATATCATCCGATATAATCGACGAAACAAGATATAATCAGCTATAGCCTATATCTCCTTATTATAAACGCTTAGCCTAGCCGCCTAGAAGATAAATATAGCAGGTATATATATTTTCTATTTTCTTAAGCTACTACTATTTATACTTAACTACTAGTATCAGATCTACTCTTCGTATATAGTCGCAAGTAGTATAACTCGCCTAGGTTTATATTATAGGATCTAGATCTACCTATAGTACTAAAAAGAAAATTACTAGTAGTTCCTTCTATAGCCCCCTATAGTAGCATTAAGAATTCTAAACCTCGATACTACTAGTAAAGGCTCATATACTTCTAATATATAGGATTTTCTAAAGCATCTATATATTTATATAGGTATTCCTATAATACCTCTATAAGAATACTTCAATATTATAATATATATAGAGGTTTTATACCTTTTACCTATAGTATATCTATTTATAGAGGAGTAGTTACTTATAGATATAAGATATTATATTTAGTAGGCGAGAATTCCTAAGGTTCGCAAAGGTATAGTCAAATTTAGCTCTAACTTAATTTAGCCTATATACGACCTATAGCTTATAAATAGTATAAGAATCATCTATAGAAAAAATGATGAAACTCTTGAGAAACTATAAGTAAAAACTACTTGATAGCTTACGTTATTACTGATTTCAGATAGCTATCAATCTACTGAGACTAATATTATTATTAAGTACGAGCGTAGTAGTCCTAGATCTGAGTTGATCGCCCTGATTTCTAGATTCCTAGTCGCTCAACTATTCTATATAGAGCTTATTGATAAGCTGTAGTTCAATGTTATTCTAGAGCTCTGCTTGCTAAGACTTAGGTGCAGGGTACTACTAGGGCCTATGCTTCTGAGTCTATTATTTAAGCTTCAGTATTCTAAAATCTATTTTCGAGGAGATAGGGATAAGTATATATTACCCCTCCTTCCTGCTAGTTCTATAGATCGAATCAAAGACGGTTATAAATTCGTCTATACTATTGAAGTTCTAGCCTTATCGCTATCCTCCTAGGTTAGTATAAGTATAGATGATTTAAATAGTCAGCGATATTAAATCAGTAGGAGCCCCTATATTCTACGATAGCTTATTTGAGATCAGGGTCTTAACTATATATTTGGGAGGAGTAATTATATCGCTTATAGGGGTTATAATATTTCAGAGGATAAGGCAGTAATACGTCTAAAGGTAAAAGAGTTATAGAATATACTGAAGTATATATATTACTAGATAGTATATAGGCTAACTATATACTAGTCATCTAGATCAACTGAAGAAATCAACTACTAGTAGGTAAGGTTTCTTCGGAATCATAATAGCTAATTAAGATTGTTTTTTCTTTATCTATACTACTAATTTTTCTATCTAGTTAGTATATTCGGGTCAGGGAGTATAGGATATCTATAGGGTTTTATTTCGCCTAGTTATCTCTAGTGATAGAATAGGCTCTTCAAGTGAAAACTAGGTAAAATTCGTAAAATTCGAGGAAGTAGATGATTATAAAGGTATAATATCTATAGATTCATGCATATATTACGAATCACTAGGTTTATAAGCCTCACTACTCTAGTCAGCTATAGTATCGAAATAGTCGGGGCTAAAGCGCTACTTTAGATAGATATCACCTAAAGCTAATGCGAAACGACTATCAGATTAATACGAATATACTAAGCTATTATACTCTATAAGGATAGTAATATAAGCTCTAGTAAGGCAGTAAAGTATATTAGCCTTCTTCATAATGCTATTTCTCCTATTCATAAAGCTTTTTCTTGCATTCTTGAAGCCTCTTATCATATGAAATGAAATCATAGCGATATATCAGAAGGTATGATATTTATATTTTTAGATTGAGCTTATATAGCTCTTTAGTATTAGTCGTAGTCTATTCTACGATTGAATAGTAGTATATTTATATATAGCCTTTCGATGACTATATTCTTAGCTATAGCTCGGGTCTAGGTCCTATTTCAATATTCAGGCCTAACCTAGAGCTAGCCCTTAGCTAGAGTAAGGTATAAGCTAGCTGAGGACCTATAACCTCCTTTCTATATTTAGGATAAGTACCTTATTCTATGAATGTATTTTCGAATATTTTGCTAATATAGGCACCTAAGTATAGCTATCTGATGACTATAACCTCCTACTAGTTACTATCGCTTTCTCTAGTAATTAATTTTACTTACTATTTTTATAATAAATGATTTTCAAAATATTCTACTTTCTCTAGGACCTATAGATATATATTCTATAGTCCTAGTAGTAGTATTTTGTATTTTGCTCCTTTACTCCCTATTATGAAATCTCCTCTATAACCTCTTCCCTTATCTTCGATATATATTTATACGCTATATATAGCTTTTAATTTTCCTGAGAAAAGCTCTATAGCTAGAATTAATAAGGCTAGAGTACCTAGCGATTATAATATATTTTGCTTCAAATGTAGTCCTATTATATATAGGTTATACTAGTCTATAGAAAACATCTGCTATCTTAGCGATAGTCAATTTGCTCCTAGTATTCCTTAGGGGCTATATCAACCTATTTATAGACTTCCTTAATATACTTATATTGCGTTATTATCTGATATATCGCTAGGTAGGGCAAATCGCAATACTATATAGTTTCATCTATACTATATACTTATTACTAAAACAGTATAGTTTATAGATAGCCTATATTATTTCAGGCTATATAGTTAGTATAACCTAGTAGCTCTAGGATTTGATTCCTCTGATATATATAGATTATAGCTTTTCTACTCCTGATATTTATTACTATACTTTAGTTTTACTGAAGTCACGTCTTTA
The DNA here is from genome assembly GCA_021272945.2 of Cytospora paraplurivora. Taxonomy (NCBI): domain Eukaryota; kingdom Fungi; phylum Ascomycota; class Sordariomycetes; order Diaporthales; family Cytosporaceae; genus Cytospora; species Cytospora paraplurivora. The sequence continues at coordinate 8,238 of JAJSPL020000082.1, read as the reverse complement.
CCTTAGTCTATACTTCCTTAGTATTAATTTATATCGCTAGCCTATTATAGTATATTACTCTATATTCAGATCTTCAATACAAAGTACTCGCCCTTATATCAGCTATTCTCTAGGCTTTTAGGAAGGCCTACTGCTTGATTCGAATTATCTTCTTTAGTACTAGTACTATAATCAAGGCTCATTAGAGCGATAGCTCTATAGTATAGCTATATCTTCAAGCTCGTTAGCTTATCTTACTTAAACTAGGAGCCTACTATTATATATTCTTCCCTAAAAGGCTGCTTAGCTACGACTTACTAAAGAGCTATCCTATGATACTATCTAGAATAGAGTCCTAGGAGCTATTATAGAATTAGAAGGCTACTGAGCTAATACTAATCCTTGAATAAAAGAGCTAGACTCGTTAGGAGCTATCTAAGGGATAGAGGTTACTACTTGATAGCCCCTATAGAGAAGACCTAGAGCTAGAGAGATATAAAATAGTGATTCTTATAGCGAAGGGCTATAGTATTATTAATATCCTACTACTAATATAGAGCCTATTAGTATAGAAAATTTATAATGACTTAATAGTAAATAACTTCTTAGTAGAGTAGGAACTAGAAATAAATATATCGATAGGGAGTAGATATCAAGATAAATACTCCTCTTTATAGCCTAGGGTCCCTTTATTTAGGGATCGCTTATAGAAGATTGATCTTTTTTAGTAGCTAGATAGGAATAGTCAAGAGGAATAAGCCCTTAAGTAGCTTTAATATCTATAATCTCTTGATGAACGGAAAGTAAGTCTCATTTCTAATCTCAATATATAACTTATACTTATTAAAAATAGAGATTTCTTATTATTTAGCTATTTTCACTAGAACTTATTCCTGAAAGTCATAAAATACTATTTAGGAGGGATATTTACTAGAAATATCTTTATAATTATAATACTAGAGGGGTCTTTAAAAGTATAACTAAAAGTATATAACTAGAAATACTCTCCTCAGTAAAGAGTATTATTATCTATAAGTCAAATTATATCTAATCGATATATATCGACTAATTTTACTCTAGCTTCTAGTAACTCCTACTTCACTAACTCTATATATGATATTTCTATTCGTATAGTATCAAAGGACTAGGTTATTGACTTCGTAAATATAGGGTTTAGTGAATCATAATTCTCCTATAATCGTGAAGATATTGAGTACTAAGCCTTAGCTTCAGGGTAGGTCAAATAGGTTAAGAACTCTACTAAGGGAGAGGCTAAATATACTTCTCCTGCTTTAGGCTAGCTAGGGAAGAAGGGTTAGTGCTTCTCTAGCGAGACGCTTATATATGATAGCCTTTCGGGAAATATAGATTCTGATTCTTCGCTTAAGACTAATCATTTGAATTCGAAAAATAGTATAGAGACCTCCTAATCTAGCTCTATAAGATATAAGGCTAGTAGATCGATAGCTAGAAAATTATAAGGCAGGTATAAGTGAGAGCCTATTATATAAATACTATAGAAATAGTCTGATTCAGATAGAGTATTACGAAATAGAGGTGAAATTCTAATAAGGAATAAATTTCTTGATTAAGGCTTCTATAGCTCTCTCTTAGGGTTAGACCTTTTTACTGCATTATAATAGAAGCAAATTAATAAATTTTCTTGATTGATTGATTATATACCTCGTCTTCTATCAAACTATTCTATATTCTTTTCATAATATACTCAATAGTTTTTATATCCGCTTATAATTTCCTATCCTATAATTATATTAGTAGATCTTAGCGGAAATAGATCACTAAATATACCTATATATATACCTATATTCCTAGAGCGAAGTAATTAGAGTATAACTATTAATACTATACCCCTCTATACCTCGATTATAAGGTCTGACTTCTTATAGTATAGCTATAATATAGACGAATACTATATGAACTAAGTGTTATCTAGTATAAAGGTTACTATAATAGCTTTAACTACCTCTTTATACTTCTCATTAGAGGACGAATAAAGGACGATATAGGGCAGTAGTAGGTAGATAGATTCTACTTTATCCTAGCTCTCGAAAATAATATACGGAAAGGAAGTCGTTAGCCCCTCGCTTAGACGTTTATTAGTATTAGGCTTAGAGTTATATACCTAGGATATAGTATTCTACTTATAAAGCGAGGTATAAATCGACTATTAGCCTATAGAATATTATACGTAGGGTAGCTAGGATACTAATACTAGTTATTAGCGCTAGGGAAATATAAGGCTTAAAGCATATATAGATACTAAGGGGAACCTAAGCCTTTTAATATCTATACGTAGGATAGACCCCTCTATCTTCTATAGAAAGTTATTGCTATTATACTCTTCTCTACTAATAGCTATATCCCTCGAGAGCTATCGAAAATCGTAGTCAATATATATCTATAAGACTACTATAAAAGCGAGTCTATGCGTTTTAGGCCTGTATTGAGTAGTACTGCTTACTTCTACTAGTCTAACCCTATACTTCGACTAACTTTATAGCGTAGTTCGACTAGCCTCTAAGTCTTCTAGATCGATATCTCGAGGTTAACCTTAGCTTTAGAAATAAATACCTATGAACTTAGTATAGTAGCTCTATAGTATCTATAAATATAGAATCCGATAATTTAGGCTGCTTGCATCTTACTACGTAGGTAGGCTTTAGACTATAGTTGATTTAGAATTAGCTCTTTTTAGATTAGACTTGATTCTAGGTCCTAGCTCTATAGTTATAGATTCTATTAGCCTACTATAATATCCCTCATCTATACTATATACTAATAAAGCCGATTAATCATTGATAGGCAAGCAACTAGAGTAAAGGGGCTAAAATATCTCGACTGCTATATATTAGCTTCTTTAGTATATATATACTATACTGTTTGTACTATGATCTACTAACGGTTATAGTATATATAGCTTCTCGACTAGGCCTTGAATCTCAGCATCAGCTAGCTAGTACCTCTTCTAGAAATCAGCCTCCTACTAGTAGTAGCATGCCTCTCTATAGTAATAAATACAATCAGTTAGAAAAGGTAAGGTAGTACTAGATAGTAGACTAAGCATTTATAACTATACTCTAGAGTCTCGATTGAATGATATACAATGAGAGTAGGTACTTAGAGCTTTTCTCTGAGATCAGGATAAGTATAGTAGGAGAAAAGGATAGAGAAAGTAAAGTAAAGTAAAGGGAGAATTAGATTCTAAATATATAATGCCTGAGAAGGCAAGGAAGGTATTATAGATACCCTAGAGTACCTTAAGGCTAAGTAGATATATCGTCGATTACTGCTTTATCGGAAGGCGTAAGGAGTTCAGCGCTGAGAAGCAGAGCGAGACTTCATAGTTGATCATATATTTCCCCTAGATGCTAAGCACCTACACTCACTAAAATTTAACTCGCAAGGGTAAGATACTAATAAATTCAAGGGCAAGCTAGTAGTACAAAGACTATAGTAACTAGTAGCTATATGAATTAGAATAATACGTAGGTACGAATTATATAGGATAGGACGTAGGGGCTAAGATGCAGGTGATTAGTATCGTATTTGCTGCGAGGTATACTAGAAGAGCGTATAATCTAAGATGAAGTATATATAGATTTCCTAGAGTCTTTCAATTGAATGCTGCTTCTACCTCTATACTTTACGTCCTACTTGAATCTATATAGCCTAGTATATATAACTTTAGCCGAGCAACTAAGGTCAATTCGTCAAGGATTATTAAGAACTTATATTCATTCGTTATATCGAATAGCAGAAGGCTAGAATATTCGAAGTCAATCGCTTGAATACCTCTCTTACTCTATATGAAATTATATAATTCTAGATCACTATATATGATCCTATATTACATGAGATAGCTATATATAGTACATAGGCTTTAGAGTAGGTAAGGATAGATTAGCTCCTCTGCCTTAGTAGCTAGCTCTATCAGCTGTATAGGGTTGACTAGCTTCTCGAGAGGTAGTTAGTCGAGCGATTAGCTATCGATTCGTTCTAAAATAATTATAGGATTATTATCATCGATAATAGTAATACTAAAGCATTAAGGGATATATTAGCCCTATAGTAGATAGAGAAGCTAGATGATATATATCTTATGAGCGAATTGCTCTTTCTTGCTCTCTATCTTCTCTTTGAGTATAATCTATTAGGGCAAGAACTACTCCTTTAGTACCTACTAGATATACCTATATAAGAAGTTTAGTATATAGTTGATAAATCTAGTGAAGATAGGGGTATATAGTATCTCTAATAGAAAAACATACTAATTCATATAAATATATCTTACCCGAGTATAGAAGGTATAATGCCTAAGCTGAACCTTTTACTCGTAGTTATTAGTATTAGAAGTTTCTTAGCTTAGGTCTACTTATTAAACCTTTATTAGATCTATTACTACTAGCTATAGAAGATAAAAACGAAAATTATAAAGATAGAGAAGATACGAAGAATCTTAATATATCCCTTTAGTATAAGGAGCTCTTATATAGATATAGCTATCTATACTAATATTATTTTAGAAGCAGCTAGCTAGTAGTATCAAACTTAAGCTCTAGTTATCTATAGCTACTTATAGGACCCTAATACTATACTGCCTACTAAGGGCTATTTATAGGCGAAGGGTAGGGCTTATAAGTATATATAATTATCTTCTAGCTTAGCGTTTGCTTTCTCCTAAGCGAAGGGATATCCTCCCTCTGCCTTAATCATCAGTTAGCTAGTATAGCCTTAGAATAAGCAAATATATAGCTAAAAAGCAATAGTATTAATATAAAAAGCATCTTAAATTTCGACTATCTCAAGCACTAATAGCAAGTATATATATCTAGTAAGTAGTATAGTTGCCCTAGATATTCCTTCACCTATATCTTCAACTAAGACTAGTTATCATCTATAAGAAGATGATCCTACTCAGATAACTTCTCAATTAACCTCTACTCCTTAATAGCTTAGCTTAGCTTACCTTCCTTCTAAATAGTAGTATACCTAGTCTCTCGAAGAAGCTATAGGCTATTGACTACTATCAAATATAGCTAAATCGTATAGATTTGATTTTATTACTATCTCAAGTTGAGATCGACTTCGTTTTTAGATAGGAGGATAATTTAGATCTATTTCTTATATCGAGATAGGTATATCTAGCTAATGAAACCTTTGAGCGACTTCAGTTAGAAGGGGATAGTACTAGGCTCTTCTATACTTATATCTCTAAGTTTATTATATTAGTATTCTAAAATATTCTAATATAAAGGTTAGAGACTAGGCCTCTTAGTTCAATAACTGCTCTATAAACTATAGACTAGAATTATAGAATAGGGAACTACTATATGATACTTAGTAAACTTAAACGCTATAGTATTATCAACCTATATAGGTAGATAGGGGAGGAATAGCCTGACTCTAATAGGATCAACCTAGGCAAGGAATTACGAGGGTTAGTTTATCCTAGCTACTATATTGCAAAGTCTCTCTCGATCTAACTAGTTATAGCTAGATATTATTATATATATAGGTGCCCCTTGAGTATATACTTTGATAGTAGTAATCTCCTCCTAGTATAATTTAAGGCTTAGAGCCCTGAAAATATTCGAGACTAAGCTTATATTGCGCATTGCATGATTGCACCTAGTAGTTTTCTACAATTGTATTACCTCCTATTTCATGCAGTAGTTAGTAGTATTCGAAGAGTCTAAGCTGAGATAGCCTAGCCTCTAGAGCTAGGTAGTTATCGCTGAGCTTACTATTAGTATAATAGAAAGCTATATTAGATTCAGGGAAACTAAATATATAACGAATATCTATTAGGCTATAAGTATATCTTATATATAGAATCAGGTATATAGTACTAGGTTATATAAAATAGAGTCGTACTATAAGCTACTAATAGAGATCCTATATAGGATACTAGGACTCTCTAGTAACCTTAGGTATCCTATATACTAGACCTTGAGATTGATAGGCAGCAATATAGATAGTAAGAATATATAGAAGCAAAGGCAATTTATACTACTATGCTCGCTTTTTGAGCTCCTTAATTTATCAACCTATTAATCTAGCTTAGTTGTTATTGCTAGATAAAAGAATATTTCGCCTATAGGGCCCTCTCTAGCTACCTAGGTAGCTTTATGCTTTAAGGACTACGAGAGTTCCTAATTCTTTGACTACTATATTATATCTACCTAACTACCTAACTCTATTGTATATTAGCTAGAAGCCTAACTAGTAGAAATCACTTCGTCTCTATCCTTACGAATACTAGGAGTAATCTCAAAGGTTCGAAAGCTTCGCTTATCTACTATAAGTAGGCTGATCTAGGCTTACGACTCAGGGGACCTTTAGGTTCAGCTATCCTATAGTAGTATGATCTCCTAGGGGTTCAATACTTCTCGAGATATCGAAAGGATTAATTATTATAAATCTATTATTTCCTCTAGCTCTGACTCTAGTAGTATATTCAAGATATAGCTAAAACTAGTATACTAATCATAGTACGATATATGATCTATACCTAGGGAGTAGTACTACGCCTACGAGTATAGAATAAGATAGAAGATTATTACTACTACGTCTATATATTCCTTATAGCTTGATATATACTAGTAGTGCCTACTATTGCTACCTCCTACTAGGACTTAATTAGTCCTCTTACTTTAGCTATATATACTATTGCTCTACCCTCAACTATATCTAAGACCTAACCTTAGTCTATATCCTAGTATAGCTCCCTCAACGTATATTTAGCCCTCTATTCTAAGTTCTATAGTATCTTATTTCGCTGAGTTTCTAGTATATTTTTCATCGACTCTAAACGTTGCTTATTCTATATCTCTATATATAAAAATGCTTTATAGAACTCTCCCTATACTATCTGAACTTCATTTTTGATCTACTATCCTACCCTGAAACTAAGCTAGTTAATATCAGCTGCGAGTATAGGGAGCTTTACTACCTCTTTAGAGAGCTATGAGAACTCATCTACGAGATCGACTATACTACTTATAGATTTGTTTAGTTGCTCCTTAAGAATGACTATACTACCTGAAAACTTATTTAGTCGCTCCTTAAGAACGACTATACTATTTAGGATCTAGTCTAGTTGCTCCTTAAGAATAACTATACTACCTGAAAACTTATTCAGTCGCTCCTTAAGAACGACTATACTATTTAGGATCTAGTCTAGTTGCTCCTCAAGAATAACTATGCTACCTGAAAACTTATTTAGTCGCTCCTTAAGAACGACTATACTATTCAGGATCTAATATAGTCGATCGGAGATTCCTAAGAACTCTACTATAGTTTCATCTATAGGCTCTAGGAGTATTATTTTAGAGACTTTTCATTCTTCAGCTATAGTAAGTTAGTTATTAATATACTTCTATATCTTAGCCTAAGATATATTAGTATAGTAGTATTTCCTACTAGTATCTATTGTATAGTATTAGCGAATAATATTGATACCTAGATAGTATATACTTACTCTCTTATACTTACTCTTCGAACTCTATACTTCGATAGCGTTTCCTAGTATTTCCTAGGATAGTATAAGTAGGCACTAAGGAGGGTAGTAGTTATAATATACTCACTAGGTATTATAGGTGTCTTAATATATATAGGCGCTAGCTTAGAAGGGTCTAGTATATAATTAGGTATAGATCATATTACTTAGGAGTTAAGGAACTATCCTTGACTCTTATATAATCTCTTTAGGTCTATCTAGTCCTTAGTAGTTGTTAATTTGCCCTCTATTAATACTACTTCGTATAGGGTGTATAGAATATCGCGAGATAAGCTACCTATAGGGAAGCAAAGAGTAAATATCATACTAGCTATAAGTTTAGTTAGACTATTCTAGAGTTCCCTGCTAATATCATCATTAGGGGTCTAGTTATTACTAGGGCTATAAAGCAATAGTAGTTCAGATAATATAAACTCAAGGTTTCCTATCTCTAGTTTAGATGAGTTGAGCTTAGAAGATAGCTAGTTGATAGCCTCTAGGTAGATAAATATATAGAGGGGAAGTCTAGAGGGCAGTTGAGGGTTCTTTGCGATTTTTAGGAGAACCTCTAGTCAGAAGAATACTTTCGAAGCGCTATCCTAGAACAAGAGAAGGTAATTATATAAGCGGCGACTTGATGTTAGACCCCTAAAGTATTATACTAGCTATATTATAGATATACGAGCTCTCAAGTCAATATATATAGGAGGTATCAGATCTATATCGATGCTTCTAGCTAA
>JAJSPL020000081.1:0-51481 GCA_021272945.2 Cytospora paraplurivora | reverse complement strand
ATTACTAGGTAGAGCAGATTATAATACTATATAGTTTCATCTATACTATATACTTATTACTAAAATAGTATAGTTTATAGATAGCTTAATATTATTTTAGGCTATATAGGTTAGTATATACCTAGTACTCTAGGATTTAATTCCTCTAATATATATAGATTATAGCTTCTCTACTCCTAATATTTATTACTATACTTTAGTTTTACTGAAGTCGTATCTCTACTTTAGTCTATACTTCCTTAGTATTAATTTATATCGCTAGCTTATTATAGTATATTACTCTATATTCAGATCTTCAATATAAAGTACTCGCCCTTATATTAGTTATTCTCTAAGCTTTTAGGAAGGCCTACTACCTAATTCGAATTATCTTCTTTAGTACTAGTACTATAATCAAGGCTCATTAGAGCAATAGCTCTATAGTATAGCTATATCTTCAAGCTCGTTAGCCTATCTTACTTAAACTAGGAGCCTACTATTATATATTTTTCCCTAGAAAGCTACTCAGCTATAACTTACTGAAGAGCTATCCTATAATACTATCTAGAATAGAGTCCTAGGAGCTATCATAGAATCAAAAGGCTACTAAGCTAATACTAATCCTTGAATAAAAGAGCTAGACTCATTAAGAGCTATCTAAGGGATAGAGGTTACTACTTAATAGCCCCTATAGAGAAGACCTAGAGCTAGAGAGATATAAAATAGTAATTCTTATAGTAAAGGGCTATAATATCATTAATATCCTACTACTAATATAGAGCTTATTAGTATAGAAAATTCATAATAACTTAATAGTAAATAACTTCTTAGTAGAGTAGGAACTAGAAATAAATATATCGATAGGGAGTAGATATCAAGATAAATACTCCTCTTTATAGCCTAGGGTCCTTTTATTTAGGGATCGCTTATAGAAGATTGATCTTTTTTAGTAGCTAGATAGGAATAGTTAAGAGGAATAAGCCCTTAAGTAGCTTCAATATCTACGATCTCTTGATGAATAGAAAGTAAGTCTCGTTTCTAATCTTAATATATAACTTATACTCATTGAAAATAGAGATTTCTTATTATTTAGCTATTTTTACTAGAACCTACTCTTAAAAGTTATAAAATACTATTTAGGAGGGATACTTACTAGAAATATCTTTATAATTATAATACTAAAGGGGTCTTTGAAAGTATAACTAGAAGTATATAACTAGAAATACTCTCCTTAGTAAAGAGTATTATCATCTATAAGTTAAATTATATCTAATCGATATATACCGATTAATTTTACTCTAGCTTCTAGTAACTCCTACTTTACTAACTCTATATATGATATTTCTATTCGTATAGTATTAAAGGACTAGGTTATTGACTTTATAAATATAGGGTTTAGTAAATTATAACTCTCTTATAATTATAAAGATATTGAGTACTAAGCCTTAGCTTCAGGGTAGGTTAAATAGGTTAAGAACTCTACTAGGGGAGAGGCTAAATATACCTCTCTTACTTTAGGCTAGCTAGGGAAGAAGAATTAGTACTTCTCTAGTAAGACGCTTATATATAATAGCCTTTCGGGAAATATAGATTCTAATTCTTCGCTTAAGACTAATCATTTGAATTTAAAAATAGTATAGAGACCTCCTAATCTAGCTCTATAAGATATAAGGCTAGTAGATCAATAGCTAGAAAATTATAAGGCGGGTATAAGCGAGAGCCTACTATATAAATACTATAGAAATAGTCTGATTTAGATAGAGCATTATGAAATAGAGGTGAAATTCTAATAAGGAATAAATTTCTTAATTAAGGCTTCTATAGCTCTCTCTTAGGGTTAGACCTTTTTACTATATTATAATAGAAGCAAATTGATAAATTTTCTCGATTGATTGATTATATACCTCGTCTTCTATTAAACTATTCTATATTCTTTTTATAATATACTTAATAGTTTTTTATATCTGCTTATAATTTCCTATCCTATAATTATATTAGTAGATCTTAGTAGAAATAGATCGCTAAATATACCTATATTATACCTATATTCCTAGAGTAAAGTGATCAGAGTATAACTATTAATACTATACCCCTCTATACTTCGATTATAAGGTCTAACTTCTTATAGTATAGCTATAATATAGACGAATACTATATGAACTAAGTATTATCTAGTATGAAAGTTGCTATAATAGCTTTAACTACTTCTTTATACTTCTTATTAAAGGATGAACGAAGGACGATATAGAGCAGTAGTAGGCAGACGGATTCTGCCTTATCCTAGCTCTCGAAAATAATATATAGAAAGGAAGTCATTAGCCCCTTGCTTAGACGTTTATTAGTATTAGGCTTAGAGTTATATACCTAGGATATAGTATTCTGCCTATAAAGCGAGGTATAAATCGACTATTAGCCTATAGATATCATATATAGGGTAGCTAGGATACTAATACTAGTTATTAGTACTAGGGAAATATAAGGCTCGAAGTATATATAGATGCTAAGGGGAACCTAAGCCTTTCAATATCTATATATAGGATAGACCCCTCTATCTTCTATAGAAAGTTATTACTATTATATTCTTCTCTACTAATAGCTATACCCCTCGAGAGCTATCGAAAATCGCAGTCAATATATATTTATAAGACTACTATAAAAGCGAGTCTATGCATTTTAGGCCTATATTAAGTAGTACTACTTACTTCTACTAGTTTAACCCTATACTTCGATTAACTTTATAGTATAGTTCGACTAGCCTCTAAGTCTTCTAGATCGATATCTCGAGGTTAACTTTAGCTTTAGAAATAAATACCTATGAACTCAGTATAGTAGCTCTATAGCGTCTATAAATATAGAATCCGATAATTTAGGCTGCTTATATCTTACTATATAGGTAGGCTTTAGACTATAGTTGATTTAGAATTAGCTCTTTTTAGATTAGACTTGATTCTAGGTCCTAGCTCTATAGTTATAGATTCTATTAGCTTGCTATAATATCCCTCGTCTATACTATATACTAATAAAGCTGATTAATCGTTAATAGATAGGTAACTAGAGTAGGGGGGCTAAAATATCTCAACTACTATATATTAGCTTCTTATACTATACTATACGTTTGTATTATGATCTACTGATAGTTATAGTATATATAGCTTCTCGACTAGGCTTTGAATCTCAGTATTAGCTAGCTAGTACCTCTTCTAGAAATCAGCCTCCTACTAGTAGTAGTATACTTCTCTATAGTGATAAATATAATTAGTTAGAAAAGGTAAAGTAGTACTAGATAGTAGACTAGGCATTTATAACTATACTCTAGAGTCTCGATTGAATGATATATAATGAGAGTAGGTACTTAGAGCTTTTCTCTAAGATTAGGATAAGCATAGTAGGAGAAAAGGATAGAGAAAGTAAAGTAAAAGGAGAATTAGATTCTAAATATATAATACTTGAGAAAGTAAAGAAGGTATTATAGATACCCTAGAGTACTTTAAAGCTAAGTAGATATATCATCGATTATTGCTTTATTAGAAGGCGCGAGGAGTTCAGCGCTAAGAGGTAGAGTAAGACTTTATAGTTGATCATATATTTCCCCTAGATACTAAGTACTTATACTTACTAAAATTTAACTCACAAGGGTAAGATACTAATAAATTCAAGGGTAAGCTAGTAGTATAAAGACTATAGTAACTAGTAGCTATATGAATTAAAATAATATATAGGTATAAATTATATAGGATAGGATATAGAGGCTAAGATGCAGGTAATTAGTATTATATTTGCTACGAGGTATACTAGAAGAGCATATAATCTAAGATAGAGTATATATAGATTTCCTAGAGTCTTTCAATTGAATACTACTTCTACCTCTATACTTTATATCCTACTTAAATCTATATAGCCTAGTATATATAACTTTAGCTGAGCAACTAAGGTTAATTTATCAAGGATTATCAAGAACTTATATTCGTTTATTATATCAGATAGTAAAAGGCTAGAATATTCGAAGTTAATCGCTTGAATACTTCTTTTACTCTATATGAAATTATATAATTCTAGATTACTATATATAATCCTATATTGCATGAGATAGCTATATATAGTATATAAGCTTTAGAGTAAGTAAGGATAGATTAGCTCCTCTGCCTTAGTAGCTAGCTCTATTAGTTGTATAGGGTTGACTAGCTTCTTAAGAGGTAGTTAGTCGAGCGATTAGCTATCGATTCGTTCTAAAATGATTATAAGATTATCGTCATTGATAATAGTAATACTAAAGCATTAAGGGATATATTAGCCCTATAGTAAATAGAGAAGCTAGATAATATATATCTTATAAGCGAATTACTCTTCTTTGCTCTCTATCTTCTCTTTAAGTATAATCTATTAGAGTAAGAACTACTCCTTTAGTACCTACTAGATATACCTATATAAGAAGTTTAATATATAGTTAATAAATCTAGTGAAGATAGGGGTATATAGTATCTCTAATAGAAAAATATACTGATTTATATAGATATATCTTGCCTAAGTATAGAAGGTATAACGCCTAAGTTAAACCTTCTACTTATAGTTATTAGTATTAGAAGTTTCTTAGCTTAGGTCTACTTACTAAACCTTTATTAGATCTATTACTACTAGCTATAGAAGATAAAAACGAAAATTATAAAGATAGAGAAGATACGAAGAATCTTAATATATCCCTTTAATATAAGGAGCTCCTATATAGATATAGCTATCTATACTAATATTATTTTAGAAGCAGCTAGCTAGTAGTATTAAACTTAAGCTCTAGTTATCTATAGCTACTCATAGGACCCTAATATTATACTGCCTACTAAAGGCTATTTATAGGCGAAGAGTAGGGCCTATAGGTATATATAATTATCTTCTAGCTTAGTATTCGCCTTCTCTTGAGCGAAGGGATATCCTTCCTCTACCTTGATTATTAGTTAGCTAATATAACCTTAGAATAAGCAAGTATATAGCTGAAAAGCAATAGTATCAATATAAAAAGTATCTTAAATTTCGACTATCTTAGGCACTAATAGCGAGTATATATATCTAATAAGTAGTATAGTTACCCTAGATATTCCTTTACTTATATCTTCAACTAAGACTAGTTATTATCTATAAGAAGATAATCCTACTTAGATAACTTCTTAACTAACCTCTACTCCCTAATAGCTTAGCCTAGCTTACTTTCCTTCTAAATAGTAGTATACTTAGTCTCTCGAAGAAGCTATAGGCTATCGACTACTATCAAATATAGCTAGATTATATAGATTTGATTTTATTACTATCTTAAGTTGAGATCGACTTCGTTTTTAGATAAGAGGATGATTTAGATCTATTTCTTATATCGAGATAAGTATATCTAGCTAATGAAACCTTTGAGCAACTTTAGTTAGAAAGGGATAGTATTAGGCTCTTTTATACTTATATCTCTAAGTTTATTATATTAGTATTTTAAAATATCCTAATATAAAGGTCAGAGACTAAGCCTCTTAGTTCAATAACTACTCTATAAACTATAGACTAGAATTATAGAATAGGGAACTACTATATAATACTCAGCGAACTTAAATACTATAGTATTATCAACCTATATAAGTAGATAAGGGAGAAATAGCCTAACTCTAATAGGATTAACCTAAGCAAGGAATTATAAGGGTTAGTTTATCCTAGCTACTATATTATAAAGTCTCTCTTAATCTAACTAGTTATAGCTAGATATTATTATATATATAGGTACCCCTTGAGTATATACTTTGATAGTAGTAATCTCCTCCTAGTGCAATTTAAGGCTTAGAGCCCTGAAAATATTCGAGACTAAGCTTATATTACGCATTATATGATTATACTTAGTAGTTTTTTATAATTATATTACCTCTTATTTCATATAGTAGTTAGTAGTATTCGAAGAGTCTAAGCTAAGATAGCCTAGCCTCTAGAGCTAAGTAGTTATCGCTAAGCTTACTATTAGTATAATAGAAAGCTATATTAGATTTAGGGAAACTAAATATATAACGAATATCTATTAGGCTATAAGCATATCTTATATATAGAATCAGGTATATAATACTAGGTTATATAAAATAGAGTCATACTATAAGCTACTAATAGAGATCCTATATAGGATACTAGGACTCTCTAGTAACCTTAGGTATCCTATATATTAGACCTTGAGATTGATAGGTAGTAATATAGATAGTAAGAATATATAGAAGTAAAGGCAATTTATACTACTATGCTTGCTTTTTAAGCTCCTTAATTCATTAACCTATTAATCTAGCCTAGTTATTATTACTAGATAAAAGAATATTTCGCTTATAGGGCCTTCTCTAGCTACCTAGGTAGCTTTATACTTTAAGGACTATAAGAGTTCCTAATTCTTCGACTACTATATTATATCTACCTAACTACTTGACTCTATTATATATTAGCTAGAAGCCTAACTAATAGAAATCACTTCGTCTCTATCCTTACGAATACTAGGAATAATCTCAAAGGTTCGAAAGCTTTGCTTATCTACTATGAGTAGGCTAATCTAGGCTTATAACTTAAGGGACCCTTAAGTTTAGCTATCCTATAGTAGTATAATCTCCTAGGGGTTTAATACTCCTCGAGATATCGAAAGGATTAATTATTATAAATTTATTATTTCCTTTAGTTCTAACTCTAGTAGTATATTTAAGACGCAGCTAAAACTAGTATACTAGTCGTAGTATAATATATAATCTATACCTAAGGAATAGTACTATACTTATAAGTATAGAATAAGATAGAAGATTATTACTACTATATCTATATATTCCTTATAGCTTAATATATACTAGTAGTACTTACTATTGCTACTTCCTACTAGGACCTAATTAGTCCTCTTGCTTTAGCTATATATACTATTACTCTGCCCTCAACTATATCTAAGACCTAACTTTAGTCTATATCCTAGTATAGCTCCCTTAACGTATACTTAGCCCTCTATTCTAAGTTCTATAGTATTTTATTTCGCTAAGTTTCTAGTATATTTTTTATCGACTCTAGATATTACTTATTCTATATCTCTATATATAAAAACACCTTATAGAACTCTCCTTATACTATCTGAACTTCATTTTTAATCTATTATCCTACCCTGAAACTAAGCTAGTCAATATCAGCTATAAGTATAAGGAGCTTTACTACCTCTTTAGAGAGCTATAAGAACTCATCTATAAGATCAACTATACTACTTATAGATTTATTTAGTCGCTCCTTAAGAATAACTATACTACTTAAAAACTTATTTAGTTGCTCCTCAAGAATAACTATACTATTCAGGATCTAGTCTAGTCGCTCCTCAAGAATAACTATACTACCTGAAAACTTATTTAGTTACTCCTTAAGAACGACTATACTATTTAGGATCTAGTCTAGTCGCTCTTTAAAAATAATTATACTACCTGAAAACTTATTTAGTCGCTCCTCAAGAATAACTATGCTATTTAGGATCTAGTATAGTTAATTAGAGATTCCTGAGAACTCTACTATAGTTTTATCTATAGGCTCTAGGAGCATCGTTTTAGAGACTTTTCATTCTTTAGCTATAGTAAGTTAGTCATTAATATACTTCTATATCTTAGCCTAAGATATATTAGTATAGTAGTATTTCCTACTAGTATCTATTATATAGTATTAGCGAATAATATTAATACCTAGATAGTATATACTTACTCTCTTATACTTATTCTTTGAACTCTATACTTCGATAGCGTTTCCTAGTATTTTCTAGGATAGTATAAGTAAGTACTAAGGAGGGTAGTAGTTATAATATACTTACTAGGTATTATAGGTATCTCAATATATATAAGTACTAGCTTAGAAGAGTCTAGTATATAATTAAGTATAGATTATATTACTTAGGAGTCAAGGAACTATCCTTGACTCTTATATAATCTCTTTAGGTCTACCTAGTCCTTAGTAGTCATTAATTTGCTCTCTATTAATACTACTTCGTATAGGGTATATAGAATATCGCGAGATAAACTACCTATAGGGAAGCAAAGAATAAATATTATACTAGCTATAAGTTTAGTCAGACTATTCTAGAGTTCTCTACTAGTATTATTATCAGGGGTCTAGTTATTACTAGGGCTATAAAGCAATAGTAGTTCAGATAATATAAACTTAAGGTTTTCTATCTCTAGTTTAGATGAGTTGAGCTTAGAAGATAGCTAGTTGATAGCCTCTAGGTAGATAAATATATAGAGGGAAAGTCTAGAGGGTAGTTAAAGGTTCTTCGCGATTTTTAGGAGAACCTCTAGTTAGAAGAATACCTTCGAAGTACTATCCTAGAATAAGAGAAGGTAACTATATAAGTAGCGACTTGATATTAGACCCCTAAAGTATTATACTAGCTATATTATAGATATATAAGCTCTCAAGTTAATACGTATAGGTATTAGATCTATATTGATGCTTCTAGCTAAGTAGTTTGATTATCAGCTATTATATATACTAGTGAGATATTCTATATAGTCTATTACTTTATAGTAGTAAGACCTATAGTATAGCTCCTATATATAGATGAGTTAGTAGTTGAGAATATAGAATAAGATAAATAAATATTATTCTATAGGTCCTGCTTACCTAGGCTTTTCTATAGCCTTGATATATATTATATATAACTAAGTTATAAGTGCTCTCTTATACCTCTAGAAACCTATTAATAAAATAGTATTATAAATAATAAGATTATAGACTAATAGCTATAACGATTAAGTTATAGAACTACTAATAATATCAAGTATTCTATATAATTATAGAATACTAGTAGTATAAGTATTAGCTATAATATATCCCCTATCAGTAGGAAAGATATAGGTACTTGAGATCCTAGCTTAGCTAGACTTACTCCTCTCTAATACCTAGGTAGAAGCCTATAGCTTAATACTAGAGTATGATATCAGGTAACTAAAAATAAGCTAAGTATAATATTAGTTAGGAAGATAAGCACTAGGAGCGATAGTAATAATAAGTAATAACGAATTATATTTAGTGAAAATTGATAAATTAGTAAGGAATAATACTAGTTGAAAGTAGGACTAAGTTGAAGACTATTAATATACTTTGTAGTTAGTAAGATAGTATAGTATAGAGACTATAAAGGAAAGAGGAAATACTAAGTAAGTATACTACCTTCGTAGCTTATAGTATCGATAGCTTAATAATACTTTATCAACCTTGCTTCGAGAGTACTTATATATATAGAAAGCGAGATAGATTTTTATATAAGCTAGTAGTACTAGTTAGTTATAAAAGGGGCCCTAATATATACAATTATAGACTACTAGTTAAGTAACTACTATTATTCTATAGCTAGGTAGGCTATATTATATTAGATAATCTCGACTCTATACTTACCTACTATAGTTATATCTGCTCTAGAGTAGAACTAAAGCCTTAGTAGTAGATGCTATCCTATACTATAGTAGGTATAGTAGTATAGTATAGCGTACTTAGGCTAGGGACTTTTAAATAGACCTATTAGTATCAGAATATATAGTCTTATAGCTGCGATTAGCTCATAGTATAGCTACTAGAGTATTCTATGATATACTGATTTTCTAATACTATTAGTCTTCAAAGGTTAGAGTATTATACGACTACTAGGTTATAGTAGAGGCGCTAATATATCATAATAATATACTGATTCTCTGATATCATTTATCTTTAATAAAAGAGGGGTCGAAGTTTTATATGATATCTAGGATTTATAGTAGAGGTACTAACCTATTATAACGATATACTAATCTTCTGATATTATTCATCTATAAGAAAAAAATATTATAGGACTTTAGTATCCTATATATTCTATAGACTAATTATATAATATCGTTTTATATTTTATAATTAGTATACCTAACTAATATTTCGCGCAATATACTAAGTATATATTAACTTATTGATACTTACTTATACTTAGTTGATTTCTAATGACCTATAGCTCACTAGATATACTAGAAGCTATTATCATTATATGAATTATATCTTACCTAGAGTTTGAATCCCTAGAGCATAGTATCTTTATATAGTTATATAGTAGTAAAGATAAGGCTATTTAAACTCATAGGTTTATCTACGAATTCAATACTATATTTATAGGCGAACTACCTACTACTCTATAGTATTATTTATATTTTAATCCTAATAGCTCTAATATTACTAATATATCTAGGATCGACTAATACTAAGACTCTATATCTTCTATCTAGCTAATTCAGTAGTTATAACCCCTCTAATCTTATATCTGCAAGTATGAATTATATAACTACTTATATATTTTTGTAAAGCGACTATAACCTCCTCAACTTTATATCTATAGGTATAGAATATATAACTATCTATATATTTTAGTAAAGCTGCTATACTCGTACCCTCGACTACTTACCTAAGGAATAAAAGGCTTCTAGAAAAAGATTAGGTTAATTTAGAATACTTGCCTAGGAAGTATAAAGAAGCTTACCTTATATACTAGTAAGCTAAAGAAATAGGTATAATCTACAAGCCTAGAGCTTAATATTCGTCTATAGGCTATAGGTCTATATAGTTAGGCTTTCTAGGTAGTAATTGAGTAAGACTCTAGGTTTCTAGAAGTATATTTCTCGTGAAATACTATAAAGTTACTGCTTAGTCCTTTAGTCTTATAGAATAATAGAATATAATAATAGAGTATATATGCTTAGAAGTAATAGGGAAAGCGAGGGATATATCTAAGTCTTAGTTAGAGACCTTATAATAACTAAATATATATATTATTATCTAGCTCTATAATATATAGTATCTGAAGAAATAGTATATCAGGGTATCTAGATAAGTCTTAATTATCTATCTTTCTAGTTACCCTAGTTATAATACTAGGAACCCTATCTTAAGTTAAGCTATGCTTATCTATTTATTACTAGGGCTAGAGATAAGTAAGGAAGATAGGCAGAGAGTTATTAATTCATACTACTATATTCGACTATATTCGCTTTATAAACTTATCAACTACTGACCTCCTCTATCTTATTACTATATTTATATATTAAGTAATAATAACGAAATAACTAGATAGTAGAGTAGTCTCTATATTCTATTAAAGCTTATCCTCCTAGCTATAAGGTCTACCTTATCTAACTAACTAACCTAAGATAATACTAGACTAGCTACTATACCTAGCCCTATTAGGATAACGACTATGCTTTAATATATACTACCTTAGAACGCCTCGACTATACTACTATACCTAGCTCTACTAGGATAACGACTATACCTTAATATATATTACCTTAGAACGCCTCGACTATACTACTATACCTAGCTCTACTAGGATAACGACTATGCCTTAATATATACTACCTTAGAACGCCTCGACTATACTACTATACTTAGCCCTACTAGGATAATAACTATACCTTAATATATACTACTCTAGAATACCTCGACTATACTACTATACCTAGCCCTACTAGGATAACGATTATACTTTAGTATACTATTAGAAAGTACTTAGATAATATAGCCTTACTAGTTAGTACTTTTTATCTTGTCTTATTCCTCTAACCTAGGGATTCTATCGTCCCTAGCTATACCTAACCCTCTAAATTAATTAATGATTTCTTATAATACTATGATTAAACTTAGTACTAAGTCTTATTATAATACTAGTTCTCTTTCTAGTAGACTATTGCTTACTAGTAGTCTCTATATAAGATATAGCCTTATTCTTCGCTATCTCTTATATATTTAGCTTACTATACTACCTAAGTTGAAAGAGCTATATATCTTATCTAGGCAATAGCTACTTCTATACTCTAGTGATCTGAGATACTTAGCTAGGGTATAAAGTCTTGCCTTAAGTAAACGAGTTACTACTTCTTTTATAGGCGTTACTAATTACTGAAGATATACTTAGTAAAGCTAATATACCTAGTAGATTAATATCCTCCCTTAATATCCTCTTTTTAGCCTATAACCCTCTATATATCTAGAAACTATATAGCTTATCTAATATTTGCTTCCTCTTACTACTTATTTCTATAGTAGCTATTAGTAGTCTTAAGTCTATCCTCCTTTTCTTAGTACTAGAAGAGTACTTAGTAGTTAGTAGTTAGAGGTTATAGTCTCCCTCTTGACTACTCTTCCTTTTATAACTAAATATTATTAATCCCTTAGATCTCCCTACTAGCCTTAGAGATATTCATAATAACAACTATCGAGTTAGCTACTATTATACTTCATACTCCTTCTGATACCTATAGGGTTTTAATACCTTAACTTTATACTTCTAGTATTATTCGTCTATTAAATCTTACTATATTTTTCGAATATCTTTAGAGCTCAAACTAGATAACCTAGCTATACGATAGAGTAAGCAAATGATAGCTCACTAGTAACTTACTATTCTAGCGTTCTCTATAAAGAACTGAAGTCATATAAGAACTTCAGTTACCTAATAACTCTATTTGTTTATTATATTACGAAGGACCTCGATATTAGATATCTCGAAATATTTAGTAGAGGGTAGAATATAGTTAGCTTACTATTTCGTCTCTAAGCTTAGGGAGAGCCTTTTCATAAGGACCTAGAGTAGCGCATAAGCTTTAGCTACCTAGTAATTAGTATTTCTAATTATATTATGAAAAGTATCGATTTCTTCAGCTTAAAACTAGGCTGAAACTTATCTATATTCAAACCTATATAAGTACGAAGGTAGATTATAGGTAAACTCAGCTTCTAGTATCGCGCTCTTATAGTTTCTTTGAAGTTATTTAAGTTTAGTAGATATATCCTTACTAAGTCTAGTTTAATATATAATATAGAGTTAGCTAGAGAAGTCTTCTAAAGATATAATATTTGAATTCTAAGTATTGATTGCTTTAATTCTAGAGGGTAAGGGGGAAGGTTAATTATAGTCACTATAGTTAAAAGTTACTAATAGAAGTATAAGTTCTAGTAAGCAACTACTTACTCTTGAGCTTATAAATATTATAGTAGGGACTACTTAGGGCTAGATCTTTTATACTTATGAACCTATAAATTATATTATATAATATAATATACCCCTCTTATTTCTCGTATCCCCTTTATGCCCTTCGTCCCTAGTGATTCTAGCTATCTCTATCTACTTCTATCTACTTCTATCTACCTTTATCTTTCACCTTACGACTATATAGTAAGGAAATAATATTAGTATTATCTGATAATAATAATAATCTAATACTAGCTTAAAGATATATTCTCAAGTACTATATAGGGGCTATATTAGAGTCTCTCTTATAGGTTCTAATACCTCAGTAATCTAATATTAGCGATGATATTAGGGAAAAAGCTCTCTAAGATCTCGAATAATATCTCTAGAATATATAGAATATAGGAATTATATACTTTATCTAAAAAAATAAGCAATTAACTTTAAAGTACTTATAAGAGAAAATAAGAACTATATAGCATCAGAAGAAGAATAAGTAGCCTTTTAAGTATCTTATTCTAAGCTTATAAGGCTTAGTACTAAGTAGCGACTCGATAGAACCTAAATTATAAAACCTAGAAACTCTTGACGATTATAGTAGTATTTCTACTGATAGCGAGTATATATTTTTTGAACTAGGTTCATAGTATCGAAGTAATAAAAAGAATTTAGAGGGGGGATAAAAGGGTCTATAGTAGGATTATTATATATAGGGCTATATTTAATCTAGTAGCTTACTTAGCTATCTAGGGATAGAAATATTAGTAATATAGAACTAGCTCTATAGTTGCCTAGTAATATAGTCCTTATCTGATCAAGCTTTTTATCTAGTTACTTTAATTACTTATACTAGGCTTCTTACTACTATTCTTAATGATCTCCTAGCTAATGCTATAAGGAAGAAGTACTATATTTATATTATATAATAGGGTATAAGTATAGAGATAAACTTCCTATAGTAAATATAGTATACTAGTAGGGTTTAGAGTAGGAATAGCTAGTATAAGTAAGCGCTATAATATCTCTATAGCTCTAGAAATTAAGAATAATAATAAAATTTAAGCTAATTTATCTACTACTAAAGTACCTCTATCTTATATTATTACTTCAGTTTAGACTATCTTTATTAGTAGCTTGCTTAGCTACTATATAGCGTCTGAGAGCTAGCTTCCTTCTCGTTGTTCTTAGCTTGCTTAGCTATAAGGGCAATAAGCCTTAGATTAAAGCTAAAACTCTAGTTTAAGTTATCTTCCTCAGTAGTTTTCTCAGCTACTATATAGCGCTCGTGAATTTGAACCTTAGTTAGATAAGTATTACTTAGAATATTATTTCTTAGATTACTTATCAAAGTCTCTAGAATACTCATTATATCATCTAGTATAGACCCTTGACTTAGACTTAGCTCCTCAGTAGTTATATTAGTATATATAGATAGGGTATAGTTATACCTAGGGGCCTAGTCTAATATACTACTAAACGAGTATAGAATCTGAGTACTAGAGATACTATCGATATCGCTATTAACCTTGCTATCCTTATTATTGAGTCGTAAAGTCTAAATATAGCTGCTCGATACTAGCGAACTATTATATAAAGAGTATAGACTTAGAGTACTAGAGATACTATTGATATTACTATTAACCTTACTATCTTTATTCTCGAGTCGTAAAGTTTAGATATAGCTAGTTGATACTAGTATATATAAATAAGGCTATATATCCTTAGCTACCCCTATCTATAGAGTATAATTATTCTCAAGCGCTTAGTCTATACTACTAGAAATATTATTAGAGTATAGAATCTAAGAAGTAGAGTTACTATCGACCTCGCTATTAATATTTCTATCGAGATTACTATCGACTTCGCTACTAAATACTCTTACTTTAGTCGCTAGCGAAAGTTTAGTCTTAGCTTTACTATTATCCTAGCCTATATAAGTATCTATTATTTAACTCTATCTAGGCTTTAGGGCTTATTTATCTACCTATAGGTCAGAAATAGGCTTTAGGTTATTATACTAGTTATCTAGATTGAATATAAAGTCCTACTTATATTTAGTTTTAGATAGATACTTTATTATAAGGTCGAGTTTATTAGGTTTACTTTTAAGGTTGAAATACTCCTCATCGAGGATTTCTATATCTGAGTTACCTTTATCGATGAAAGGGGTCGCTAGGATACTCTCTAGTATAGATATAGCCCTATAGCTCCTAGCGCTTATAAAGGATCTAGTAGTCGATTAGTTCTCTGATTCCCTTATAGCCTAAGCTATAGATATAGCCTCTTAGAATAATATATCTCTCTTCTTTAGGCAAACTATAGATGCTTTACTCTCCTTATACCTCTTCTTCTCGTTAGGGAGTATAAAGCTTATAATACTCACTAACTCGAGCGCATTATAAAGTTACTAGAGGTAGTTTAGAACTTTCTATATACTCTATTAGTTCTTAAGCTTAAGGGCAAGGAGCCTACCTAGAAGGGTCTTATACTTTAGCTTAGCTGAATTCACTAGGGGAATTACTTTCTCATATATCTATCGTATAGTGATATTAGTATCAGGGGTACCTAGCTAATATATTATAATAAGGTCAATATCGAAGAAGAGGAAAAGACTAGTAATACCTAAGCTGAATATATCGATCTTCTTATTATAAGGATTACCTATTAGAACCTTAGGGGATATAAAACTAAGAGTACTCTATAATATATAGTAGGCTGATAGTCTTCCTAATATACTTATATCAATGAATTTAGCTACTTAACCCTTATAGTCAGTATATATTCGAATATTATTAATAGAGATATCGCTATATATAAAACCCTTACTATAGATATAAGCGAAGGTACTAGCTAGCTATATCATTAAGTCGATAGTATTAAGCTAAAGTACTTATAGCTATAGTATCTTTCAGAGAGTAATCTTATAAAAGCTAACTAGGATATACTTAAAAATCAACTAAGGCAGAGTATAACTACCCTACTAGTAGGCAATATCAATGACTTTAACTATATATAGCTATTGATAATTATTAGTATACTTTCTATTTTCGATATAATGCAATTACTTATATAAGAGAAGTACTCAAATAGCTGAAATTCTTTCCTAGACTCTTCTTTTATATACTTGAGATCACTAGGTATAAATCGCCTATATAACTCCTTAGCATAGAGCAATATAGTAGGTTTACTAAGCTCGCATACTTAAAAGACCCTACTTATATAGCTACTAGCTTATTCTAATCTATAGACTTTTATATATATTAATCCGTCTATAGATATATAAGTATTATTATCGTAGGTTTCTACTTCGCTTTTGAACGAAGGCTAGTACTCTAGAGCCTTAGTACTATGAGCTTACTCATCTAGATCCTAAACTAATTTTTAGAACTATTTATTCTTAGATATTATCTATTTAGGATATTATACCTAGAATGAAAACTTAGGATAGTATATCTTAGTATATTCTAGGATTATATCTTACTCTCCCTTTTTAAGATAAATGATATTAAACTCATTATATTTGATAATAAGTTTAGTATTCTTAGATATATTAGTAATTTAGAGGATAGGGTAGCTAGATGATCCTATACTAAAATCGATACTAAGATACTATTTACTGACTCTATTTCGATTAGATTTAGTAATCTTGAAGTCGATTACTTTAACGTTTATATTGCTACTAATAACCTAATAATCGATATACCTTATTAGCTCTTAGAAAAGTATAGCGAAGATAGGTTATAGAAAATCGTAAGGTATATTCTACTTCTATACCTCCTTATAGGATAGTATAAAGAGGAACTTCTAGTTTATTCCTCTACTAAGCTAAAGGAGTTCTATAGTCTCTAAGCATTTAAAACTACCTATTATAAATATAATATCCCTAGAGGATAGAGTCAAGTATTCTAATATTATTGAGAGGATAGAGATAGTATTATAATATATATTGATTAAATATTATATGATTAAGTTACTAATAATTAGGAGAAGAGCAAAGAATAGTATTTATCTAGTATTTAGTATTGAATTAATAACCCTTATATATATTATTATATTGCTCGTTAGAATACCCCTTATTCCCTTTATATCGAGAGTAGGATATTAAATAATGCCTCTCAATAGAGTATAAGGCTCTTCTATAAAGTAAGTAGTAATCTATATTATCTTTATCAACTATTTAGATGAAACTTAGCTAGATCTTATAGCTATATACTTAGAATACTATAATATTCAGATTAAATATTATTATCTATCCTATACTATAATGCCTTTAATAGCGCTCTAATATATCCTAAAAGTAGGTAGGTAAACTACTTACTCTTTAAGTCTATACTTTTATAGGGTACTTTACTAGTTAGGACTATATAGAGCTCTTTCAAGTACCTATAAAAAGTAGGGAAATTATATCGAGTAGCTTTAGGAGTTAAGAAGGGGATAATAGGTATAGTAGCCTAGAACTATAATAAGATACCTAGTTATAAGAAGTACTATATATATTAGAGATAAACTAGATACTAGAAATACTTTAGAAGCTAAATATAGATTAGATACTAGGGACTCTAGTAGAGCTATAGAATAGAATATAAAATATAAAGTAGGGTATCAGGAGGTAATACATTATTAGACTTAAAATCGCGTATAGTAGAGATAGGCTAGATACTAGAAATATATTAGAAGTTAGGTATAAATTGAATACTAGGGATCCCCTAGGCTAATCAGGAGTATAGGATAAAATACGAGATATAAAGCAGGGTACTAGAAGGTAAACGCATTATTAGACTTAAAATCGCATATAGTAGAGATAGACTAGATACTAGAAATACTTTAGAAGCTAGGTATAAATAGATACTAAGGACTCAGGGGTATAGGATAGAATATAAAAAGTAGGGTACTAGAAGGTATTTATAGGTTATTAGTACTTCTTTAACCTAAGAGGAAAGCTTAAAAAAACCTAGCCTATTAGGTATTTAAACCCTTATACTTACTTAGGCAAGGATATAGTATGCTATAGTATTTAGTTATACTACCTTATAAGCCTACTTTAAATATAGACTATCCTAGCTGCCTTTCTATATAGTAGTCTGCTTTTCTCTTACTAGATTAGAAAAAGATATATATAGACGATAGTCTCTAAATACTAGCTAGCTACTAATTAGAGTAGGGTATAGTAACTAGGCCTACTAACTCGTCTTAGGAGTAAAGGCCCTCTATAATTTACCCCTCTAGTACTAGTATATTACTACCTAAATAATACTATAACTAAGCTTCAGCCTAGGGTTAAGTAATAAGCTATATTATACCTAGTCTTAAGGGCTAAGCTTTCTTACTAGTTTAACTTATTAGTATAAGTATACTTATATTCTATATCTTTTTGTGAATCACTCGACTCTAGCTTGAGATAGGAGCTCATTGCCTACTAGGTATTAGAAGTAAACCCTAGAAAGTAATATAATATAGTTCTTAATAGTACTTAGTACGCCTAGATATAGGCTTATCCCGAAGATATATTATAGAGAATATAATTACTACCTAATAATAGTACTAAGGTATTATTAGACCTATCTATATAATATATCTTAAGGACCTAGGATATAAATAGAAGATCCTTATAAATCCTTTAGACCTTAGTAAGATACTATTATATCCTATTAGATTATTATAATATATAGATCTATAGCTAAGCTAGCTCTAAGTATAGTCGAGTAGTAACCTTCGAGGTAGAAGGGGCTAAAGGAATATATCGAGTAAAGTCTTAAGGCTAGAGGAGCTACTTAGAAAGATAGAAGAGGGACTAAAACCTTAGACTTATAATCTATAGTTAGAGTAATGAAATATAAGATAACTAACTATATACGCTTAGGAATAATAGCGAATACGAGGAATTTATTTTGATTAGAAGGAAGAGTATAAGTCAGGTATCTATATAATTCTCTATTATCTATCTTCGTCTATCAGTTACCCTAGTAGTAATACTAGGAACCCTATCTCTTATATAAATCGCTTATTCGTAGGACTAGCTACTCTAGCTCTAGCTCTAGCTCTACTTAGGCAGAAATAAATAGATAAATCAGAGGTACTCTAACCTAGTATAAAATAATCTCTCTAGCTATTATACTAATACTTCAAGATAGTAAGTCCTAAGTTTTCCTTAGTAATAGTAGAGTTTTTGCCTAGATTAGTACTTACCCTAAGGCTTAATTGAAATACTAAGGACTCTTCTATATATAAATTTTACTAGTTAGGACTAACCTCCTAAATCACCTAGAATATAAGCTTATAGTCCCTAGAGGGGATACTAGTAGGAAATTTGATAGCGAAGTAGTAGCAAGCATCTAAGGGTTATATACTCGTATCCTTTAAAGTAGGGTTATTATAACTTCTATCCTCTAAAGATAGTATATTCGACTACTTATCATCTATATTGAGTATACTTCTTAGCTATAGCTAGCCTTATAATTCATATAGCTATATATAAGCTTTAGCTTCAATAGAGTATAATACTATTATTAGGTTCAGTATATCGTTATATTGAAATTGATCTTTTATACTAATGAACTCGACTTTTACCTCTAGAATAATATAGGCTTAGGTCTAGTATTATACTTATTCCTCCTTAGATAGTTGAAACGAGTTAGCTATTATATCTAGGTTTCTGAAAGATAAAGTAATATACTAAAATAGGGAGATAAGTTAGTTGACTTAATGAAAATATATCTTCTAGAGGAATTTAATATTTATACTACTAGACTCTAGTATTAAGATACTATTGATTATTGAGATCTAACTTATACTTTCCTTAATACTAGTAATATATATACTTAATTCTTAGTGCATTTTTTAGCTTGATTCAAGCTCTAGGACTCTTATATATTACTAAGTCATTTCTTAGAAGTATTACCTATAGGATCTAATACTCGCTTAGTAGATATATCTAGAATATATTAACTACCTTATTCTATAGATAAGAAGTCTTAGCTATAGATAATATTACTTTTTGTATATAGGATAAGACCCCTTAAGGTTCTAAGCGATATACTTAGATAAAAAGAAACTTATAGGTATATATATAGAGGTCTATAATTATACTAGGGAAAAGAGGAAGTCTATCAAAATCAAAAGAGCTATAGTAAGGATAGCTGAGAAGTAGTAGGCACTAGGATAACTAGAAAGCGAAATAATCTAGGGCCTACTTAGGAAAAGTTATACTCTATTGAATAGAAAACTTACTATTATCTATCATTACTATGAAGCTAAGGTATTTTATCTACTTAAGTATCTATAGTCTATTTCTCCCTTACTTGATAGTATCTATATATATATAAGAGTTTAGGATTCAATATTATATCTAATATTCCTATCGTAAAAACTAGGTTTACTACTAGAAACTAGATATTATTAATAAAAGTTTTACCTATTACTAGGTAATATTATATATTACTAGGGATATCCTTCTTAGAAACTATTAGATACGAGTTTTCAAGGTATTACCTTATACTAATATCTATTACTAGATTAGTCTAATACTCTTCTATATAATAATTTTTATAAAATATAGTGAAGTTATAGCTATGAATATAGAGTACTTCTATAATATTCATCAAGAATATATTTACTTGAACTGAAAAAACTAAGGTATCATTTAGGAGGATATATAATCTAAGGATTATCTAGTAAGAATCGTTTTCTATATTAGTATAATATTTAGAATAATTAGGCTAAAGTAGCTTACTAGGTTTATACTTTAATAGATATTCTAGAAATATATATAGTAATAATACTCAGGGGATTAGTAATATATATAGTATATATGATAAGGATACTAGTCGCGACGATATAGTAGAGGTTAATAGCTATACTAGTAGAAGTAGTCTAAGTAAGAGGGGTAGTAATATATATAGTATATATAACGAGGATACTAGTCGCGATAATATAGTAGAGGTTGATAGCTATACTAATAGAGGTAGTATAGGTAGGAGAGGTAGTAATATATATAGTATATATAACGAGGATAATAGTCCTATAGTATAGATAATAGCGCTTAGGGCTATACTCTAGTCCTTATAGTAAGATATAATTAACGATAGTAGTTATATTAGTAATAGAAGTAATACTAAGGAGTATAACTACGACTTATCAAACGATATACTATATGCTTTCTAATACGAGAATAATATAAATATAATACAAATAGAATATCCTTCATATAGATATATTCTTATATTTTCAAAATCCCTAGGAGATCTATAATACTAAAGACTGATTCAACTTAGTACTTTAGAAGGAGAGAAGTTAGTATAGAAGAGCTAGGTATATAGGCGATATCTTACTAATTATAGTATGATAGAGCCCTACTACTACTTTAGTATATTTTATAATTCATTCTTAAGCTAGCTATATATATATAAAGTACCTACTCTACTAATATATATACTTATTACTAAAAAGGAATAGTCTAATATCAAAAGTAAGATAGTATCTTTACTCCTCCTTATCTCCCCTACTAGCTAGATATCTAGGTACTATAGAGAGCAGGCGAGGAGCAAGTATAATATTATAACTAAGATAACGATAGATTTCCTAAAGCCTAAGAAGTTAATTAGCTATACCTGAAATTTAGATACTATTATATACTCTATAGAATTATAAAGGATCCTATAGATTAGTAAAAGTATAAGTAATAGAGGCTCTATATATTTAGGTACCTAGAGTAATACTCGAGAAAGAATATACCCCTTTACTTTTATATTATACTTATTTAAGGTACCCTATTATAATATAGTTAGGCGAGCTTTAAGTATAGTAAAATTAGATCACTATCAACTAATAAATTGAAGCGAATTATTAGTCTATATACCTTAGAAGATAGCTTATATCGCTTAGTCGAGTCGCTATATATAATTACTATTGCTATAGCTGCCTTAATTAGCCTACTTAGAGATGATTTCATTAGTAAATCTTACCCTTCTCCTTAGTATATCTAGGTATCTTAGTTTAGTACTCCTTACTACTATTTTGATAATCTTATCTAGTATTTTAGGTATAGTATAGCCTATAAGATATAGAGTCGTATATAGGCTTAGTAGTATAAGTCCCTATATCGCTCGCTCGTTAGAAATAGTTAGAACTATAGATATAAGGATTAATATAGTCTATACTATAGTCTTTCTATTATATTATAATAGTAGTCTAACTAGGTCTTTAGTATATAAATATTGAGATAGTATAGTAAACCTAATTTAGTTAGTAAGCTTCTATTACTTTAGCTTAAGTAAGCTATTAGGTAGAGATAGGAATAGTTGACTTAGTCTATTAGGCTAATAGTATATAATCTCAAGGTCCTTAGATAGATATATTAGAATCGATTATATTTGCTATTTATATATATAAGTTATAGTATAGTATAAGGTAGCTATCTTATCCTAAATAATTTAGGCTAAAAAAGGAAAGATATTCTAAGCTAAAAAGGGAAATAGCTAAGGCCCCTTATATACTGCCCCTATAAGGACCTATAACCTATTTATAGGTAAGTTACTAAGCGCTATATTAATATTATACTAGTTGAGAAATAGGAAGGTATTCGAGGCTTTAAGCCCTTATACCTTTAACTGAGTACTAACCCTAGAAGTTTTCGCTAATTAGGACCCTTCGCTATTACCTCCTAAAATAGTATCTTATATATATATTCTATACTCCTTCCTAATTAAGATAGAGCAATAATAAAATTACTATACCTAAGCACTAGTCGATACTACTATAGGCAAAGAATATAAGCTAGCTCTAGGAATATCTATATATTCTAATATAATAAATATTCTCTATTGCCCTTTAGTATATATAGTATAGAAGTAGATAGCTACCTCTCTATTATAATTAGTTATACTTTTATAGCTTATAGTAAGTTTCATTACGCTATAACTTAGCTGAGCTAAAATATATACCTTAATATAATAGTATCTAGCTGCATTAGTAAGAGTAGTCTAGACTTCAGGAAGGTAATAAATATATTAGGTTCTTATAGAGACTAGTAAATAAGCTTCTTAGAGGTCCCTTAGAGCTAATTAGTATATCTAAAGTTAATATAGTACCTACCTAGGTAGATATAATAGGAGGAAGAGGATACTAAGATCAAATTCTTATGATCAAAGATACTAAGTTTCAAATACTATACTTAATATCTAGAAGTTAAGAAGTTTCAGTAAACCTGAGTTTAATATATCTAATCTTTCCCTTACTATAAATACGATCTTATTCTATACTACTAGAGGCATTTTATATCATACTAATACTAGCTCTAGGAATAATATAAATAAAGAATCTAGAGATATAATTATCGATGCAGTTAGTAATAGATTATACCTAAATATTAAGTAAGATAAAGGCTTACTATAGTATATCAACTAATCCGACTATAATAGTAAACGATCTTATAGTCCTAATACTATTAGTAGTACTTGAAAAATAATTATTATAATTTAGCTTACTAGAGCTAAAATAAAATACTTGAGTTTATAGGGATTTTCAGGGTATTATAACCTTATAGTTATTTTGAGTAAGGTATTACTTAGGGATAGGTTTTATAGAATATCTACTAAATCAGCTTGAAATACTACGATTTCTAATAAGAGCTATTAATACTAGTCTTATTTCCTAGAACCTAGTAGATATGCGACTGAGACTTTCTCACCTAGTACTTATACCTTATATAGCGATAGATTTATTCCTAGTAGTCTAGGCAATAAGACTCTAATGCCCTTTTCCCTAATATTCTCGTAAATGAGCTACTAGAGTTTCTAGATTATAAATAAGCCTTGATTCCCTATGAAATTTCTAACTATAAAGATAATATATAACTATCAGTAGAGAGTAGAATCTACTTATATAATTATATTCCTTTCCTTCTATCGTGATTCTAGAGTTATAATAGTAGAATAAGTAGACTATATTAGGTAAAAACGAGGTAGATTTATTCTTACTCGAGGACTTCCTATAGTAGTATATAGACGAGCTTTATTTCTACTTACTCAAGGACTTCCCGTAGTAGTATATAGATAAGCTATATTTATACTTGCTCGAGGACTTACTATAGTAGTATATAGACGAGCTATATTTATACTTGCTCGAGGACTTCCTATAGTAGTATAGAGATAGAGTGAATTTATTAAGCCTTAAGAATAAAGGTATATAGAACCCTCGAATAACTACTAATAAATAATATTAATATTAATATAATCCTTAGGATGATCCTAAGATATTATAGGATTTAGCTAAGGAACCCTAGTTCCTACTTCGAAATATACTAGTCTTCCTCGAGGAGTACTTAGAGGGCGAGGTATATAGGGTTGAGGATGCTCTATTAGGCCTAGTAGTTTTCGAAAGGGAGGCTATTATATTTAGACTATATAGAACTTATTCAGAGGTAGCTTTTCTATTTAATTCAATATTACTTCTATATATAGGAAGTTTTTATATTATATTCTACTCGTTATCGAGCTTAACGCTTATAGAATCTCCTTAAATTTAACCTATATCCTATCTTTAATAGCTTCTTCCTAGGCTATAATAATCCCTTTGAGGATAAAAAGGCTTCTCTAATCGCACTAACTTAGGATTACTACTCTCTAGATTCTAGGGTTAAGTACTAAGCGATTTTCATCTAGTAGCTATAAGTAATAAGTTAATCCCTCCTAGGAGGAATATTATAGGTTAAGGTTGATCTAACCCTCTATCTCGATATATATAGAGCTAGGCTATAATCAGGTATTACTAGATTAAATTCATTATATA
This sequence comes from Cytospora paraplurivora, assembly GCA_021272945.2. NCBI lineage: Eukaryota > Fungi > Ascomycota > Sordariomycetes > Diaporthales > Cytosporaceae > Cytospora > Cytospora paraplurivora. The sequence goes on along the minus strand of JAJSPL020000081.1, from coordinate 26,730 downwards.
GGTATATTTTATTTAGGCTACCTTAGTGATATTACTTTTTCTAGGGTCCCCTAATCTAAAAATACTAAATAAAATAGACTATAGAGCAAAATACTATATAAAGGAAAGGCAAGAATCCCTTTATAATTCTCGTTATCCTTATATCAATTCATTATATCCCGTTTTATACTATATCTTTACTATAATAGATTATCTAGGCTATACTAGGAATAACTCCTCCTCTATATAGATATACTTTCTCGATGATAGATATTATAATAATAAAAGCTTGCTCGATCGCTTAGAACGCGAGTATAAGGAGTATTTCTCTCCCTCGCCTATACTACCTTGCTCTCTACCTAACTAAGCTACTTCAGAGTATATTATAGAATACCCCCTAGAATAAACCCTTGAGAATATAGATTACGATGAAAGCTTACTCGATTACTTAGAATATAAGTATAAGGAGCATTTCTCTCCCTCGCTTATATTACTTTGCTCCTTACTTAATTAGGCTACTTCAGAGTATATTATAGAATACCCCCTAGAATAAACCCCTAAGAATATAGATTATAATGAAAGCTTACTCGATCGCTTAGAGTATAAGTATAAGGAGTATTTCTCTCCTTCGCTTATACTACCTTGCTCTCTATCTAATTAGGTTACTTCAGAGTATATTATAGAATACCCCCTAGAATAAACCCTTAAGAATATAGATTATAATAAAAGCTTGCTTAATCGCTTAGAGTATAAGTATAAGGAGCGTTTCTCTCCTTCGCTTATACTACCTTACTCTCTAACTAACTAAGCCCTCTTAGAGTATATTATAGACTACCCCTAGGATAAACCTAGGAATATATAGGTAATACTAAGGGTAAGCAATATATTCAACTTATATTAGTACTATATGAATCTATAGCTAAGTAACTACTAATGAATAAAAAGATAGATAGAAATTAGAGAGAGAATGATTTCTCGCTTATTATACTCTTTATATTACTTTTAGGTATACCCTAGAATATACCCTAGAGTATATAGAAAATATAAGGAATAGGTAATATATTTAACTCTAGTTAGTACTATATTAATTAATAGCTAGATAACTACTAATAAGTATAGATATAGATATATATTAGTAATAGATCGATTACTTGATTACTATACTCTATATATTACTTCTAAGTATACCTTAGAATATACCCTAGAGAAAGTCCTAGAGAAATCTATAGAGTATACCCTAGAGTATAATTCCGATTAATAACTATATATAAAGGATCTTCTATTTATAGCTATATCGATACTAAGGATATTTACTATATACTTTAGGTATTGAAAATAGATAGATAGAGTTAAGTATTAGGTATACTAGACCTAAGATAGAAGAGATTAAGGATATAAAGTATAATATATATAGGTATAAATCTATTTTTTTTTTTATATAAGATACCTATATAAATTTTCACTATACTCAAAATAATTAACCCTAAAACCTCTAAATTATATATATACGATTAACTATTCTATGCTTTAATAATAGTATTTATTACCTACGTTAGTAGACTAAGCTTATCTAGTATCCTCTAGTAAAACTATATAAGCTCCTCGATATTATAGAGTAGGTTTAGTATAAGCTCCTAAGTCGCCTACTAGGAAGATATCTACTTAATCTTATACTAAATAGATAATCTAGATAGAAAAGTCAAGTTCTTTGAAGATAAAAGGTGAGATAATTCTCATAATAAAAGGCTAAGTATTTATAGATAGAAAGAAAAGATATAGTTATATCAAGTCTATATATAAAGCTTTAAGTACCCTTTTATACCCTTTATAGTCTATATCTATAATAGCCTCCTAACTATTAATACTATAGAATAATCCTAAACTAAAGTTAATAAGGAAGAGTAAGATACTTCAGCTTACTACTAAGGGCACTAATAAAGATCCTAGATATATACAAGGACTAATATAGATATAGAAAAGTATAATATATAGGAGTTTCAGGAATCCCTAGACTTATAGTAGTCTTCTAATTCTCCTAAGTAGATTATATATAAGGTTTAGTTGATAGGCTAGTAGCTAGCAGCTTAGTAGTATATACTAGATTTGAGGGATAACTTAGAGGAAATCAAAGAGTTCTATTAGATAATGCTTAAGAGGCTTAGACTACTAATATAGGTTTAAGCTATCAGGGAAACATAAGCTAGAACTTAGGACAAAGTAATAATAATATTTCTATTCATCTAATCTATATTGCTTCTATTAGTCTATAGGCCCTTGATCTTAAGAGTAGTATATTACTATTGATACTAATGATATTAGAGTCTATCTATATTTTTCCCTAGATAGTAAATCTAGGGTAATTATACCTCTTAAACTAGATAAACTTAGCTTAGAGGTCCTTGCTCTAGGGTAAATAGTACTATACTATTAATACTTATTAGACCTATATACGTTGATTATACCTTTAAATATTTTCCCTATAGGATATCTCAGGGAAAATAGAATATAATATAGTTAGGTAGAATAGCTTAACTACCTATATAGACCTTTTTATATATGCGTTAGAGTAGGTATAATGAGAGGACTTATAGCTCCTTCTAAGCTCGACTATCTACTACTATTAGATAATCTAGGCTACTCTTAAGACTACGACTATATACTATTTAGTGAAGCTGAGATAAAACTCCCTAAGCTTTTATTCCCCTATATTCTAGATATAGTTCTAGTATTACTCACTTGACTAACTTTATATAATTACTATATTCAATGAATTACTATATATTACTGCTTTAGTATTATTTCGATCTATCTTACTTATTCTAATAATAATAAAAGAGTATATTAGTCTAGAGTTTTATAAAGTAGAATACTAATACTCTTCTTAGACCTAACTATAAACTCTTATATAATTCGTTGCTTGATCTAGTCTAAGCTAAAGATATATATAATTAGAAATCATTACGAGACAAGATATAAGGCCTTATTAGGGACCTCTTCATCGAGCAAAATATATATAATACGTTTAGTATCTATCTCTTATATAGATATTTCGAAATCAATTAGACTAATTAGCGATTGCTTAAGTTCAATACTACTATTATTCCTTACTAGGAAATCTTGATAGATTACTAGCTAAGGTTATAGTAGCTATTCGAAAATTACTTTTCTGCCTTCGAATTCACTATATCATAGGTACTAATAACTAAGGAAACCTCTACTTTCTTCGAAAAAGTAGTATAGCTACTAACTATACTTAGTATAGCTAGCTCACTAGGGTTAAAGCGATTAGAAGATCAGTAGTAGTCTATTCTTACGACTGAATATAGAATAGGAGATAAAGTGATAGTTATCCTTCTAGCTTATTAATTTATAGATCATAAGCTTATCGAAATAATCTAGCGTTTTGATATAAAGCCTAAGGATATTTGCATTTGTACTAAGCTTACTTCTAAGTATAATATAAGGAGCTACTATAATAAAAGGAAGGATTACTAGCCTTGAAATATATTTTATAGTTGATAGGATAGAGTAAATACGACTATTTTTAGGGCTGCCCTAGTCTTTATCCTAATACTTATAGTTCTTATAAGGATATATATACTAATTTATATACTCGCTGATACTTTTATACTTCTTACTATAGAATTTACTATAATACTAACTAAGAGCATCATCTATATTATCTTCGTCTATATAATAAACTTCGCTTTTATCGTCCCTATCGTTACTATCTATATGATTGACTATACTACCTTCGTATTCTATATAGTTATACTTATTTACGAAATATACCCTGCCTTCATTGTCCTTGCTACTATAGGTATAGCTATCCCTATCGTTATCCCTATATATATAATATACCCTGCCTTTATTATCCTTATTACTATAGGTATAACTATCCTCATTATTATCCTCGTATATATAATATACCCTACCTTCATTATCCTTATTACTATAGGTATAACTATCCCTATCGTTATTACTATACGTATAATATACCTTGCTTTTATTATCCTCGTTACTATAGGTATAACTATCCCTATCATTATCACTATACGCGTAATATACCCTACCTTTATTATCCTCGTTACTATTTATATACTTAACTATATTATATTCGCTTTTAGTATCGTTAGTATTATCCCTAGTCTTAAGCTTATTTATACTAGGTTTCTTAGCCTAATATATTATACTATAAAGTTAGAGACTAGGTTAGCTGAAGATAATTATATAGGAGGGCTCTCTTACCTTATCCCTAGAATCTACTACTTAGACCTAAGATCTACTAGAAGCCCTTATATCTACTTTTCGTCCTACTCTCCCTTATAATAATAGCTTAATATATCTTCTAGTATAGCCTTATATAATAGTTCGAACTTATTATATAAAATAAGATAACCTGAATCATAAATCTCCTTGAAGCTAGCTTCTTTCAATAGCTACTTGAAATTAGGTTCAATTCCTAAAGAGGGATTTAGGTAAAAGTCCTTGAAAATCTCGATAGAAGTACCTAGCTTAAGGATATATAGTATATCTCTTAAGAGAATAAACTAGTCTTTCTACTTAGAGTATCTAAATACTTAGTTAACTCATATATAGTCGATAGACTATAGCTATATAAGGTAGTATAGAGAGGAATTATTAAGAATCCTCTATACTTTTATTATATATACTTTCTTGAATTTATTAGTCTAGTAATTACTAGAGCTACTATATTCTATGACTAAGCAATTATTATTATATATCAATAGTATAGATAGAACTAGGCTATTCCTCTAGTACTCTTACTTAGTAAGTAATATAATTGATAAAGGGTATAATAGACTTTTAATCTACTCAGTTACGAATATAACTATAGTTGAAAGCAAATATTAATACTAAGCTTCTATAATAAACTAAAATGATAGCTAGGAGACTAATAGCTTTCTAGAAAATATTTGAGAAGAATTCTAAGACTTCTAGTCTATACTATACTCTTATTATATTTTATATTCAAAATACGCTTATATAATTATATAGTAGCTTAGAGCTTCTTCAAGCTATATCTACCTTCGATTATAAACCTATTAATTACTAATGATATTATATAGTAACTACTTGATATTAGGTTAGAGGGGTATTTAAAATATCTATATAAGGTTAATATAAGACTCCTACTTAATAGTATACTCTAGTAAAGTATAGATTATATATATACCTAAGGGGTTTTCATTTAGCCTCCTACTATAGTACTATCGAAGTATTTCTAGCGATATATAGCTGCCTAAGTAGCTTCCTTTCAAGAGAATACCTATATAAGCTATCAGAGATACTAAACCTAAAATTAGTTTATAATATTTATCGTATTAGCTGCTTAATAATATAGCCCCTCCCTCTACTCTCTTACTAAGACTATTCAGCTCTATAACTAAATTTTGAAGGTATAAAATAAGTAATCGTCTAGTGAGAGTCCTATAGAGGGGTAATTAGGCCTCGAGTAGTACTAATAGCTAAGCCCCTTACCTCTGAAAGATTATACTATAATATAAGTAATAATAAACCCTAAATTATCCTCTACTTACTAAGTAACCTTAGGTCCCTATAGCTTACTACTCGTCGAGATCAGCCCTAGGAGTAGAAAACTACCTACTTACTCAGAGTAGATACTAGGAGTAATAATATACTTTATAACTTATATAAGATATAGATCAATTTCAGGTAGTAGGTATATATAAGCTAAGTAGACTATCTCTTACTAGAGGAGCTAGAGGTCTATAAACTAATAGAATAGAGATAATAAATTAGAAGTCTCTTCGAAAGAAGGCTAGCTAGAGTAACTAAAATCTAGGTTAACTCTTCTCTTCTAAGATAGATCTTCTTAGGTAGAAATAAGTAATTCAAATAAGATAGAGCTTTTAACCCCTAGCTATTAGAAGTCTATAAGGTTAACTCTAATATATAAGATTATCTAGATAATATAGTAAACTTATTTCCTACTAAGAGTAATTAGAGAGTAGGTTTTCTTCTATATCCTAAGTAATAAACTAGGTAGGGCTTAGCTTCTTGATATATTAGCCTAGTAAAGGCCTTCTACTATAATATATTGATTTATCTATACTAGTCGTATTAAGGATTATAATTATATAGACTTATAAGGAATAGGGCAGATAATATAGCTATTAGGGAGTATTAGAGAAGAAATATCAAATATAGGAATACGAGAGGATCATCGAGTTTCAGAAAGTACTCTAAGCAGGAAGCTATACTTCAAAAGAGTCTCTTAGCTTATCTTCCCCCCCCCTAAGGGTATAGATACCTCAATATAGTAGGGAACTTATTAGGCCCTAAGGCATATATATATTTATAGGGGCCTATTAAATTTATACCCTATATCTAAGGATATACTATCGAAGTAAGGGAGCTATAATAGGAACCTTATTAAAGTATCTATAGATCCTTTAGGTAATCAATAGCTCTATATCTTTGATATCACCTATATATTATTAGCTTCAACTCTATATAGTATCTATACTATCTCTTTTAATATATAAGCTTACTTTTTATCGTAGCTACTATAGAAGGAGTCCTTTGCTTTCCTATTTATCAACTAGACTATCTTAGTTATAATATAGATCAATAGTAATACTAGTGATAGTAGGGGCCCTATAGTACTAATAGCTAGTAGATATAGCTGATATTAATCTCTTTCTAGTACCTATATCTAGAATATATAGTAGTTATTATAGTAGAACGATAGATCTTTACCCTTCCTTCTACCTTCAATTATCTCTTTATCTAGGCTTTAGTATTTATAAAAACCTATATTCTTATCTAAGGATCGAATCTCTAAGGGTTTCCTCTAAGCGTAAACTTCATTATTTATACTTATAATACTCTACTATCTAAAAAGCTCTCAATTACTCATATTATATAGTCGTATCCTTATATAAGCTTAGTCTACTATAGTAAGTCGAGAATAATACCTATATTCTATAAAGTATAAAATAATAGCTATATTTCTTCCTAACTTCACTCAAGTAGAATAATTAATAGACGTCTAAAAGCAATGAATAACCTCGATTAATATTCTATAAATATAAAACCTAAGAAAAAATGCTATAGGAGCATCTATCTCCTTAACTATACTCAAGTAGAGCTCTTGAGTAATAGTAGAAAAGACTACTTAGCTATCGCTAGGCTAGTTCCTAATATCTCTAGGGATCTAATAAATATTTTTCAGATAGAGATAAATAAATATATTAAAGCCTTACTTAAGTAGTACTATAATGCTCTATAGCCTAGAAGATAGCTTAAGATAACTACTATAGGGAACTATATAAGTATTAGATCTATATAATAGCTACTTCTTTCAGAGGTTATAAGTCTAATAATTATATAGATCTTAGAAGATATTAGGTTTTATAATATTTAGACTTCTCTATACCTCGACTATCCTCTAAGAGAATTTATTACTAGTATTCTCGAGGAGGTAGAAAGGTATAACTAATAATACTAGCTAGACTAGGACCCTTAGGAATATATTTAATAGTATATAAATAAATCTATAAAGGATCTCATGAGCCTATAAGTTTATATTATATCCTAATTATCGAAAAGTAAGGCTAACTAGAACTCTTGAGTCTATATATATCAGTTAGTATATAGAAGCTTATAAGCGAGAAGGACTAAATAGTAATCGCTTAGCTCTTAGGTCTCGAAGCACTAGAGCCCTAAGTAGATATTTTAGACTAGTAAGTAGCTCTTTATACCTTAGAGGTCCTAATTAATTCTATTATAGGAGAGAGATTTACTGAAATAACTAAGAATATAGGAATAATAGTCTTTAGGCTAATAAGGATAGTAAGATGAATAGGAGTAACCTTACTCTCAGGTTAATATACTTCTACTACTTTGAGTAGTAGACCTATAACTTTACTAAGAGGGATAAGATCATCGGAATTTACTAGCTTTTGATAGAAGTATTTTAGAATAAGGGTAAGCTTCTAGCTATAAATACTTCTAGGGATAGTAAAGGGGAGAAGGGGGGGGTAGTACTTATAAAGGTATATAATATATAGGATAATATTATAGATAATAGTTCTTTAAATTCTACTAGCTTCGAGCTAATATATCCTAGGGACCTTATATTTTACTTTCCTATAGATATTTATTGAGATATCTAACGTTGAGAATAGCTCTATAGGAGTAACTAGTCGAAGGTAGAATAAAATACCCTGCTCTTTCAAATAGTATAGTTATAATATTCATATTATACTTAGCCTAATAATAGTCATCTCAGCTTTATATAATCAGAGGAAGTAACTCCTACTCGAGGATCATATCGACTTAGTAAGCCTATAAGCTAATTATTGCCCTTTTATTATCCCTTTCCTAGTATTTATACTATGAAGCTAATAGTAGTTAGCTATAATAGAAGGTAGTAAGATATATAGTAATTTACTTCAACTAATAGCTAATCTAGTATACTAAGGTCTTATCTATTTTACTTATATCCTATATCGAATATACTTTACTATACTAGTATATAGTTTCTATATATTTTATAAATACGAGAGAATTATACCTAAGGTATTTGCAAATCTCAGAGAGACTATAAAGTTAGTAAGTGCCTTTTATTTACTACTCTAAATATTATACCTGATATACCTATTAGTAAGAATAATAATAATATAAGGAAGTAAAAGTAGAATATTAGTACTATAAGGTATACTAAGAAGAGGATAAAAAAGGATATACTCTTATATATTATCCTAGCTACTATTTAGAATACTCTATTATAGAAGGGATAGACTAGCTGACTTTAGTTAGTATAGAGTAATATAAAATACTTAAACTAGGAAGATACCTTATAAGATAGCTTATATAGAGTAGTTAAGATAATATAGAAGGTCCCTATTATTAGCTTAGGCCTATTAAGCAATTATCTCGTTTACTATTTTCCCTACTCTCCTAAGTCTATTAAAGTACTTTATTTCTAAGCTATTCGAGAATACCCTTATTATAGAATTAAGATCCTCTAGTATAGTATACCCTAATATATATAAGATAAAGCAAAGTATCGAAATAAGGAGCTCTTAGACCTTATACTCCTCGTAATCAGACGATAGACTAGATATAAGTCTAGATATATTATTAATAGGCGTTTTATAGCTATCTTAGGGAAGTAGGCTTAAGAGAGATCGAGTTTTAAGGCGCCTAGAGAAGCTTATACTCCTAATCCTATTAATGAGTTTCTCCTATACTAGCCTAGTATCAGATATCTTTAGTTTATTCAGCTTATAGAAAATAAATTTTAGGGTTTAAGTAGGTTTTTCCTATTCTTCTACTATACTTTATTGCCTCTAGTACTATATTATCTGCGAACCCTAGGAAAGTAGCTAACCTAAGATCTAAAAGAATACTACCTCTTAACTAAATCACCTATATAAATATAGGCCTATTTTACGCATTTCGAGTGAAAGCTAAATTTCCTAATATAGATTAGATCATTAATATAAAGTACTATTTTGATTAGTACTCTATAGCTAGTATATTTCCTAGGGCTCGCGTAAATATAAGGTAAGAGTACCTAACGAATATTTATCAGCTTACTATATATTTAGCTAATGATCTTTATCGTAATCTGACTTATTATATAGGGGTACCCTATTATTACTGAGAATTACCTATAGTCAATAGATTACTTATAATAGTAAACTATAGCCTATATACTAGAAGGAGAGGAGGATTAAAAAAAAATAGAGAATAAAGAATAGAAAAAGAAAAGGAGAAGAATAGTACTACTTTTTATCTATACTATCCCCTATAGCTACTAGTCCTTAACTATATTTACGCTTATATATATCTTCTTAACGCTAAGATCTTGCCTTATATATCACAAGTATAAGGGAGACTCTAGTTAGTATTATACTTTATAATAGTCTTAGAGAGATGCTTCTAGTTCCCTTATACCTACTTCTCTATAATTTAAGTATTGAAAATACTTATACCCTCTTACTCCTACTCTAGCTATACTAACTTATATATAGATTAGTATTAGACTTTACTAACCTTATAATATCGCTAGTTATATATTATTAGTCATTTGACTCGATACTTAGATATTCAAAAATCCTTAAAAGAGATATAACTTATATATAATTACTGAAGAAGTAAGTTACTATAGTCCTCCTATCGCTACTTAATATATAAGTATTATATTATATAATCTTACTAGTAGCCTCTCGTCTATTTGACTTATCTTCTAGGCTTATAGACTAGCGAGTAGGCTACTTATAAGCCTTAGGGAAAGATAGTAGAGTACTTTAGCTATATTGCCTTAGGTATAGACTTTACTTATTAGGACTACGAAAAGAGTCTTAGTTAGTTTGATATTCTTAGGGCTTATAACTATTAATATAATCGTATAGGAAGTCCCTAAGAATATAGATACTATAAACTATATATTACTTAGGCCCTAGATATTCCTATAGCTCAGCTATAGTCGCTATTATACGTTTAAAGAAGTAATACTAATATTAGGAGTATTACTTAATAAGGTATTCGTTGAGTTCAGTTATAAGATAGTCTTTTTGATAAACCTAGTAGATTTATAGTTGATAACTTATATTAATATATTCTTCAAGTAAGTTAGGCAGTAGTATACTTTCATAGTATAGATACTTCTGAAATCAGTGATCTTTGATAAAGTAGAAGTCTAGACTATCATATAGTATTATTATATAATAGAGTATATAAGCTTCTCTAGAGTACTCCTATCTCAGGTAATCGATTTAGTCTTTAAGATCATTATAGACGCTTAGATAGGACTTATATAGCTAAAGATCATAGTTATTAAAAATATATAATAAAAGGCTAGCGCTATCTAATATAGTATTATAGAACTAGATTTTCTCTTACTAAAGCCTTATTTATAAAGAAGTAATCCTTAATAAAATAGTAGCTTTAGAGAAACGATATATAGATCTACGTTGATACTATAATGCCTCTCTAATAATAATCACTACTTATATATTATTAGATTAAAGACTAATAAGATAGTTATTAGGAATATAACTCTAATCTACCTAAATAGAGGCGATTAGTTACTACTATAGCTAGCCCTAGATCATTAGATATAACCTAGGCTATAATACTAGTAGCCTTAGTTATATTAACCCTATCAAGATTTTTAGATCCTCCTAAGCTAGTATTTATAGAATGAAGAAATATATAAGCAAAGAGATTATAGACTCAAGTATATATAAAAGACGAGAAAGCTACCCTACCCTATACTTATATTCTATTGCCTTACTAAAATCACCTAATCGCTTCTTAATAACTAAGCTAGAGCTATATAGTCTAGCTTATAAAGGGTTACCTATTATATTTAAGAAGCAGCTATCTACTTAAAAAGTACTGCTTCCTAATCCCTCTTATATTACCTTAAAAAGCCTTACTAGAAAGCTTCACTTATTCTTGCTTTAATACTCTAAAAAGGTCTATAATAGTGATTCGATACTTATTATAGTATATACTGATATAAGGTATAGGATACTAGATAGAGAGCTAGGGTTAACTCTAGCCTACTATATAATACTAAGTCTACAAAAAGTTATACTAGTGTAAGTATATATACTTTAGATCGAAGTATTCTAGGGAAATTTAGAATAAGTAGACCTTGAAAAATAATAAGGTATATATTAGGGCGCCCCTAGCTCTAACTACTTTAAACTAGATTGCAGCTAAGGCTAAGGCTATAGTAGTATACTATAAGAGTATTGCCCTACGCCTAAAAGGCTATATCAAGGACTCTAAATACATTATATATAAGTATCTTTCAAGGCTTAATACAGAAGTATAAGGCCTATTAGATAATAGTACCCTTATAGTACTCTATTAATCCTAAGCAAATAATTATATCTACTACTTTAGATTTTTAGACACTCATAAGGAGCTAAAGAAATAGGGGTCTACTATATTCGAGCTAATAATATAGATGAGCCTTCTTTAGGATCAAATTTACTGCCTTAGTCGTATATTCTAGGAGGAAGGGCTTTTTCAAGAAGTAGTAGTATACTTTATAAAGTATACTAGGACCCTAGGGTTATACTAGTATAAATATATCTAAGCGATCTTAGTACTTACTAATATCTACTATAAATTATCTTATATTTAGTATCAATAAACCTACTTAGATCAAGCAAAATCTTTAGTAGAATCTAAGATAGAATTTCTTAGAGCATCTAGTACTTATACTAAAGAGTTCTAGTAGTTACTACTATCTTATCTTAAGATTAAAATTCTCAAAGGCGAATTATATATAGTAGAAAGCCTAGTCTTAGAGCTACTACTTATTTATAGTAGCCTATAATATCTAGATATTATTAACTAACTTAGCTATATTAGGATACTAATCGCCTTTATATAGCTCCCTATATTACTATATAATAAACTGAAGAGGTAGTAAGATATTCTAGAGTAGAGCTAGACTTATAACCCCGATGAAGAAGAAGAGGTCTTTACCTATAGTATAGTATACCTCTTCCTCTATACTACCTAGTATAGACTAGGGTAAGCTGAAGAAGGTACTAAATATCTTTAGTATATAGAATATATTTTTAGGGAGAAGACTTACTAATTTTTATTACTAGGAATTAGGATATATCTTTATTATAAGGCTTAGAATAGAGTACTTATCAGGAACCTAACTATTAGTATATAGCTAGAATAATAAGGAGAAACTTATACTCATTAAGAAGGTCTCCTAAGGGCTATTCCTAGACTATTCGAATATCTTCTAATACCTCTAATAGCTCCCTATGATCAATAAAAAATCTAGTATCTACCCCTATGATAAGTCTAGTCGAATAATCTTACTTGAAGTTTAAGCTATATAGTATTATACTTCTAATATATAGTATAGGCGAGGCTATTATAATTTCCCTAGTATTATCATATATGAAGTCGAGTAAGATTTTCTCGATTATTCCTAGTAAGGTTAATACTTAGTCTAATATTATATAGAAGAATAGACTTACTACTATAGTATACTATAGTAGCTAAGTATATAGCTATATAAGAGCTTATTATACTAAATATATCGTCTATATTTTTCTTTAGAAATATAAGGAGGCTCTATATAAGCCCTTATTTATAGTAACCCTTATAAACTATAAGCTAAGTAACCTAGTAGACTACCTTTCTATTATAGGTCTAGTAATAAGAAAAGGCTTAACTAGTAAGGTTTCTATTAACGAGAACTATAGTATAGAAATATATAGCTCTATCGGAAAGATATTAGTCTCGAAGTTATCGTATATTCAATTTGATAGGTCGACCTAGATAGTAACTTAGACGAAGGAAACTATTATAAAAGAATACAAGAACCTACCTAGAGTAGCTGAATAATCTCCCTAAACCCTATAATTCTCACTAAAGAGCTTTAAAGCTTTAGCTAATATTTCTTCTATAACTTAGATGCATTCGAATATCTTATATATGCGTTCAACTATTATAGCTATAATAACTATAGTAATATTCAGCTATAGATTAGATTTGATTTACTAAGATATACTATATAGGTTAAAAGGTACTATCTAATAGGAGATCCTTTGAATAGGTATCGCTTCATTATATATAGTTTACTAAGTTCTAATATAGAGGAGGAAAGTAGTAAGGTAGATAAAAGTCCTATAAATACTTAGGTTATATAACTAAAAGAAATAAGAGTATAATTAGATAAAGGGAAATTTAGAATAGCTAATACTGAGTAAGCTAATAGATATATCCTAGACTAAACTACTGAAGGCAGCTTCTAAGCGAGACCTAGTAGTCCCCTTTTAGAAATAAATTCTAATAATTAACTTCTAGAATAGTGAATTATAGACTCCTATAGTACTAGTTAACTAGATATATAGTAATAAGCTAGGTAACTATTAGCTAAAGAATAATAAAATATATATATAGATAGTATAAATAATAATAATCGAAGGTATTCTACGAATAGGTAAAATAGAGGCAGTAATATTACTATATCTGATAGTATTTCAAGTACTATATTGAGACTTAATCATAAGATTAACTATACTAATACTAAACTATTAGGGAACTAGTCTAAAGCTTATATAAGTATATTATAGTATATAGCCTAGTACCTTCCTATATTATATTGATATACCTAAGTATAAAATAATAATAAAAGTAGTAATAGAAGACTTAGTAGAAAAAGTATAGAGCCTCGCCCTTATATCTAAGAGATAGATAACTGAAGGCCTATTAGAAAACGAGAAGAGGACTACTACTTATTTATTCTTAGCGAAATTTTAGGTGAGCTATCGTTAGGTCTCTATAGTATAAATAACCTAGTATATATACTATATGCAAAAGGGGAAGGTTTTCACTATAGTATATATATATAATACCTATAGGTAAGGATCTAAAAGAGGATAAGTTTTTACTATAGTATAAATATATAGTACCTATAGGCAAGGATCTAAAAGAGGATAAGTTTTTACTATAGTATATATATATAGTTTTCCTACTTAAGTATTAGGAAGATAATAGTTCGTTACTATAGTATATTACTTGCTTTTTAGTATACATTAAAGCGTATTTGACTTCTACTTAGCTATATATTTCTAGCTGAGTCTATAGCTTTTAGTCTATAGGGGCTCCTACTATAAATATATATTATATATATACTAGGTTAGAGGAGTTATATTAATCAAGTAAAATAGATTTCTTATACCTTAGAAATCTATAAAGTAATTGAATATAAGAAACGAACTAGCTAATAGAATTAAGGTAATATTATAACCTTATAGAGAAAGTATATTTAATAGAGAAGACGCCTACTAAACTATTATAAGAGGTTACTAATCGATATATAAAAGGTAGTATTAAAGTTATCTAGCTTTAGTATATTACTCATAGACGAAATACTATATAGTCTAAGCTCTTAGCTATATTTAGGTCTAGAACTATAGTATAGAGTAATCTCCTCTATTAGTTCGAATAGGGATATAGTTATAAAATATCGAAGTTTAGAGCTTACTACCTACGATTAAGTCCGAATTAAATAGATTATATTATAGGTTAATTTTAAGGTATATAAAGTTTATATACTATTGAATACTATTCAGGGAACTAATGAATATTAGGCTACTCTATTGAAGGTCTAGGAAAGCTTCTAGGCTATAATCGAGGCCTTTAGATAATATATAAATCGGAGTAAGCTAGAAATTGAAGAAGTCTACTAGCTTAAGACTAAGACTTATCAATTCAATGAATCCGATTTATCTCTACTACTAGAAGATATCGTATTTATATATAGGCTATTTTAAAAGACTAGTAGTATAAAGGACGATTACTTATATAAATATAAACTAAATAAAGAGATAATAAATGAATTTTAAGGAATATTCAATATATTAAGAATATTAGTATAGGAACTTATAGTCTTTATTATAGCTACTTGAAATAAACTAGAATAGTAAATAGATTCCCTAACGACCTTCTTCTATAATATACTGAATATAGTAGAGTTAAGTCCTTTACTTCGAATATAAAGGAAGTCTAATCTCATATTAAATAAATTAATTAGGACTACTAAGCTCTATTAGAGACGAATCACTATCTCTGACTACTCCTTAATGATCTTGAGAAGGGTAGATAAGATCTACCCTTATCTTAGACGACTATAGTAGGACTATATAGCTCTTAATGAAATAAAACTTCTACTATATAGGGAGCTATACTTAAGGGGCTTATAGTAGTAGAGGTATATAGATAGAGTCACTAATATATCTAGAAAGAGAGTAAAATACGCTAGTAGCTAGGCTTAAGCTTATAGAATTATATAGTATATATAGTAAGGATATAACTATACTAGCCTATATTTATACTTATTACTATTATCTAATAGAATAGCAATAGTTTATACTATTATCTACTAATATTATATCTATAGAGCTACTATATAATAGGTCTACCTAACTACTTCAGGATATATTCTATCACTATTAGTTTGCGACTATTATATAAGCTATTTAAGCTATACCTTTCTTCAGTCTTATACTATTGATTACCTAGCCTTTCCTCTTATAGGCGTTAGGTAGAGAATAGTTACGAATAATAACAATAAATGAACTGATTCAATCAAAGATTACTATATATATAAGAGACCTACTAATAATCACTTTTCTGAAGCCTATCTAGATATCATATAATAGCTCAGTAATATAATATTATCGGGGTAGTTAGTATGATTCTACCTCGTAGATCTTAGAAAGCAGAATATTTATAAGTATATATACTTACTTATATATATACTAGGAAGTAGAGTTATATAGAGAGGGGAGAGCATTAGTTATAGATAATAGTTATAGATAATAGTCTCAAGCTAGCTTAGGATGAGATATATCGTATATTTACTACTAAGGCTAAATCAGATGAAGCTTACTAGCGAGTAAGCTGAGATCTCAAGTAATTCGTAGATAGGGAGATATTACTATAGAAGCTAGAAGAGAATATATATATATCGATATTTAGAAGAAATATTCAGATAGTATAAAGCGAAAATCTCTTTATATATACTTATTCTACTATAGTTATATAATATTGCTTACTGACTTTAATTAAGTATTATTAGCCCTACTATATAAGAGTGATCTTCGGTTTACTTCGAATTCTAGATATATCTATATAGTTCATCTATATATTCCTAAGAGTAATAATATATTTACTTATCCTAACTCTAGTATAAATAGCCTTACTATAGCTAATATAATATAAATCTTAGATATACCTTTATTACTATACCTATACTAGCTACTATAGTTTAGGGCATATATTCTATAACCTATAGCTAGTATAAGCTATCGTTATCTTACTATAATACTTATAGTATTATCTTAAGCTATATAAATATTCGGAAATATATAGAGTAGTATAACTCTAGTGAAAGCGATTAAGGCCTAGATAAGGCCTCAATATTAGGAGAACTATATAGCTAGATAAGAGTAAAACAAATGATCCTCTAAATACTATTCGATTAGCTGATATACCTCTTTGATATAACTTAATAGTATTATAGCCTTAGAACCTATCTTATATAGGGGAGCAGCTAAGTTAGTACTACTACCCCTATCCTCTAGATAGCTATATAGGCTATTGAACTAAAGATAACGTTGAATATATCATCTATACTACTGAATTTCTTAGGCTATTACTCCTGATACTAGTACTATAATTCAAAGTCTTTATACTCGTGATAGGCTAATATACTATTATAACCTATAAGTATATTAGGGGTCTAAAGTTAGTACTATAATCTAGATTCTATCAGGTTACTACTTAGTACTAGACCTTAGGGTTCTAAATAGAGCATATAATAGAGTATTTACTCTTCTTTCGCTGATAATATCATATAGACCTTACCTTCTATTATAAATAGGTCTATATAAGTCCTAGATAGTCCTCGATAATATCAGTAATACCTATATTCTATATTTCGTAGAAGTATACTAGTAGCTTCTAGAATAGTTCCTTCTAGTCGTCCTCACTAATATTAGACTATAAGGGTATAGAATCCTATAATAGATACCCTATATAGTATTTGATAATATGCTTCTACTTAAGTAATTAGTAATATTACTACTATACTAGTAAGAAGTCGAATAGACGAAGAATATAGGGTAGATAGGGGGACTAGTAGGGGCTAGTAGGGTTTAGCAGGGTTTAGTAGGGTTTAGTAGGGTTTAGTAGGGTTTAGTAGGGGTTAGCAGAAGTAGATAGAGGCAAAGTAGGATAATATAGTTGTAGGAAACAAAGGGGGACCTAAAAGAGAATATAAGGTACTAGCTATTTATATATTCTAGGTAATAGTCCTAGTTAGAAAAACCTATTCGGCCTAGGTAGTTCGGCTAATATATAGAGATATAGATTTATAGGTTTATATAGAAAATGCAGATATCCTTCGAGAATTCGCAGTTTTTATAATGATACTTTAGAGAAATTGCTTATTAATATATGATATTAGTCCTTACTACCTATTACCTACTATGATAATAATAATAGAGGTACCTAGTATGAAAAAGGATTTTATCGCTCTCTATAGATTAATATATATATACCTAGGAACTAACTTGAATAGCTAATAGCGATAGAAATCTAGTAGCCTATATTATATATACTATATCCTTAAGTTAAACCCCTTAGATCTAGCTACCCTATTTCTATACTAAGTACTTATATTTCTTAAAGCTCTAATAAATCGAATAAAATAGCTATAAGTCTAGTTTATCTTATATACTATATATATATACTTAGCTAAAATAAAAATAGAGTTTATAACTATATATAGTAAACCTCTAATATTATATTAATTTATAAGTAAAGTATTCTTAAGATATTAAGGATTACTATAGCTTCTCTACTATACTACTAATAATTAAACTTATAATTTCTCTATACTTAAAATTACTATATAAATGAAATATTAATAATATTTCAGCTCTATATATTTTATAATTACTAATTATTATATAATTATACTATATTTAAATCTATATATACTAATTATAGTAGGAGTTGACTAAAGAGTACTTTCTACTATGCTTAGAGTCTATATCAATAAAGAGGTTCAAGGTATTCTATATAATATAGTTGCTATAGTATATTAGAGATTACTTCTATCAATAGTAAGATTAATACTTAGATTGATTATTGAAGAGCTAACTAATACTATCTACTTGAAGGGAATATTCTACTTATATATCTAGCTCTTCATCGATAGACTACGTTAACTACGTCTATATTTGATATAGTCGTTTCCCGACTATATTGACTACTAATGTAGGGAATAGTAAATATAGATAAGTCTATAAGACTAGTAGAGGATAGGGGTTTTTATTTCTTTTTTATACTTTCTATAATAGCTAGATATTTGCTATAGATAATTAATATATATGATGCCTTTTATATATACCTAATTAGACCTAAATTACTAAAATAAGTACTATTATAAGAGGATAATACTTAAATTATACCTATAAACTCTTAAGTAGCTAGCTCTTGCCTAGGGGTATAGGTTATTTAGCCTGCCCTTTGATTTACTACGTCTATAGTCTACGTAGTCGCCTGATCGAACCCCTAACCCTTAGGTCACCTGACTAGGTAAGTCCTTAAGTCCTTTTCTAGCTACTATACTGCAGCTATTAGTTCCCTCTTTCTATTCTATATATAACCCCTAGTACCTTGACTATAGGTTATAATACTATATATAAGCTATATATAAATATTACTTTATTCTATATAAAATATATAAGAATAAATAGAGCTATTTATATATATTATATAATAAAGCTTTTATATATAATATTATATAATTTATAATTAATATAAAGTATAAAGAGTATATATAATTTATAATATATATTATTCTTATTATATTTGAATTTATATAAATTAAATTGTTATTATTAGTATATATACTAAATTAGAGGGCAGGCTAAATAACCTATAGCTCTAGGCAAGAGCTAGCTGCTTAAGAGTTTATAGGTATAATTCGAGTATCATCTGTTTATAATAGTATTTATTTTAGTAATTTAGGTCTGATTAAGTATATATAAAAGGCATCGCGTATATTGATTATCTATAGTAAGTATTTATCTGAAAGAAAGTATAAAAAGAAAATAAAAACCCTTATCTTCTACTAGTCTTATAGACTTATCTATATTTACTATTCCCTATATTAATACCTAATTTCTAAGTAATCTTAAATATTTATAACTTTCTTACTTAAAAGCTTCAAATATTACTAATATAACGTTTTATAAAACTCTACTTAGTTATATATTTAATATATATAATAGTATCTAATTTAAAAGATTTATATTAATAGCTATTTTATTTGATTTATTAGAGCCTTAAGAAATATAAGTAGTTAGTATAGAAATAGAGTAGCTAAATAGGAGGGATAGCTAAATCTAAAGGGGTTAACTTAAGGCTTCCTATCTTTTTAGAACTAAAAATAATAACTAATCGCTTAGAAACTAGACCCTATTTAGTAACCTCATTTATAGACGCCTAATATATATATATATATGCTTATAGAATAAACCCTTATAGTATTAGACTCAAGGTTTTAGTACTAGTAGACCTCTTCCTATATAAAAGTAGTCTATATTAACTAGGTTTAAGCAGAGCTATCTAAATATATATATCAACTAAATAACTATTAGTATAATATAAAGTAGGTCTCTAGCGAGAAAATATATAATATTATATAATTTATATATAAGATACTATACTAAAGTAGAGGTTAACTAACCCTATAGTACTAATTAAAGTAGTTAAAAACTATAATATCCTTATAACCTTATATATTACTGACTACCTACTTATAACGATCAAATTAGTAGATAATCGCATTAGCGATCTCTCTAACTAGCTTATTATATAATTATAGCTCCTTCTTATACCTTCTATAATAAGATTTGAGTATAGGCCTAGGGTAGTAATACTATAGGGTTAGGGACTCTTTTTCTATATAGAATCTATTATAATCTAAATCCCTATAACTAAGATCTATTTAAAGGGAATCTATATCTTCGATTAACCCTTATTTTTAGAAAATAACTCTACCTACTTAGTATACGATATTATATCTATAGAGAAACTTTTCATATCTATAGCTAGCTTATTTGTATTTTCGATAACTTTACTAAGATCCCTATTTATTTTTTCAAAGCGATTATTCCTAGTGATCTCTTTCTCGATATAGTCAAATCTATACTCGTATCAGTTGATTCATAAAATCTCCTTCTTAAGTAATTCTAGTCAGTATATTATACTTTCATATAAACTTTTAGTATTAGAGTTTGAGTAAATCTTTACTAATAGGAAGGATTTACCTCTTTAAGTTTATATCAGAGAATAGCTAAGCTATTTATTCCCTTTCCTCGAAAAGAAGTATAAGGGACTTATCTATCTATATAAATTTATTCTATATATATATATTTAGTAGTAATATATCATATAAATATATAATACTAGGGATATAATAATATATATATTAATGATTCTAGTATAGGCTACCCTTACTATTATAGAAAACTCCTAGCTATAATTATATCTAATATAGCCTCCTCTCTAACTATAGGCTAGGGCACTTATATCCTTCGAGTAAGATAGCTACTATACTAACTAATATTTATATAGATCTAATATAATTCAGGATCGAGAACCTACTTAATAATATATATAAGGCGATACTAAGGTTCGATAATAAGAATTTCCTCCTTATTACTTTCTTTTTCAAGAATATTATCTATTTAGGGAGGACGCAGGTAGTATAGTTTATTATACTACTCGAGGTACCTAATAGTATATTAGTTATCATCCTATATATAGATTTCTTCGATAAATCATCTTCTATACTAATACGTTATTAGACGATATACTAGATAATCTATAGAGGTATCTAGCTATATAATTATATCTAATAGTACTAACTATCTAGACCTTATTACTAACGTATAGAAAGGAGTATTAGGATATATTAAGCCTATAGTAAACTACTCTACTATAGTGAGTACTAATAAATAGCTTCGTTGAGACCCTGATATCTCTATCTATAGGCGATACTACTAGTTTCTCTACTTAAAGTATATTATATAGTATTAGCTCAGGAGATATATATATAGTTATAGGTATAATAAAAGGAACCTCTTATATCAGCTCAAATATTACTACTATATATAATACAATAGATCTATCCCTATTCTCGATAGCTATACTACTAAGACCTATATCTAGTACTAGATCCTAGCTTAGATCCCTATCTAATGTAATATTTACTAGTATAGTTATAGCAACTATTATTACCTTAATAGCTATACTATCTGATTAGCTTAGATTAAGTACTAAGGAGTATAGTTAGTAAGGGATATAGATTATTAGCTAGAAAGTATTAGAAGTATTAAGAGTAAAGGATATCAAGGGATATTGATTATATAACCTATACTAGTATACTTAGTATTCACCTATATATATAAATAGCTCTACTTACTATACTTCTTCTTAGAAGCCCTAGTTCCTATAATATAATATATACTTTTATACTATACTTTACTCTACTTATATTCTACTCTAATAGAAAGGATCCTTATATATTTATTATTTTACTTCTAAATCATATATAAACTTAGGTATTATTCTATAGATATTATCGCTAGTCGATTATCTAGACTTGATTCTAATACTAGCTTATATAAAGTACTCTTTAAAATCCTTTTCTTTAGCCTATATAATATCTGCCCCTTTATACTTACCTACTTCTATACCTATGAATCTCCTTAAGAAGATCCTTAGCTAAGAAATCAAGCTCTATTATATTATAAAGTCTATACTAGTATAATCTCAAAGTTACTATAAGGTATAGGAGCATAAAAACGATTCGCTATAGATACTAGGGATATTAGAGTTACTAGAGAAGTTAGGGATAGTAGTAGCTACTACTATAAGTACTACTAGATTATAGTATTAAGCTTTATAGCTACCTTTAGCTAATAGATATTATAGATAGAAATAGCTTTATAAGGAGATGATATTTTATAGCTATTTATATCTGAATTTATATAATTACTAGGTATAGATCCCTAGGTTATAATCCCTAATCTAAAATATCTTAGCTTCTTAGTTGTTTGAAAGTTAGTAGAGGTCTATTAGATATATAGTTTACTTAATATTTTCAAGTAGTCTACCTATTATTAGACTTTAGTAGAGCTTTAGTACCCTAGGGTATATATAGCTATCCTAGAATATATAGTATAATCTAGACTCATAGGTACTATTGCCTCGAGTCTACTAGTAGAAGCAACTAGTCGAGGTAATATATAGTACCTATAAGGAACTAACCTACTATAGATACTATAGTACCTATATTAGTAGAAGTTAGTAAGGATCTAGTACCTAGCAACTATATATTATTTAGGAAACTAAATATTAATTTAGATATTCAAAGGTATCTATTTCCTAAAACCTTATTCGCTTATATAGAAAAGGATTTCTAGCTAGGGCTCCTATATATATTTCTCCTATTTTATACTTATATAATATAAGTATTATATATCCTATTATTTTATTTAGATACTAAGTATTATTACTTAATATTATTCCTCGTATTATACTATTTTTATTTAGTAAATAAAATACTTGCAAAGAAATCTATTTATATAAAAATATATTTAACCTTACCCTACTAAGAGTTTTAACTAAGGTTATCTACTATATAAGTACCCCTATATAAGACTTTATACTAAGACTATAGGCTTTCTTGCTCTATATAAATAATCTAGTATACTCTTTCGAAGGGATTTCTAACGAGGAAGGAGAGATTTCTACCTAGAATACTATTAGGGATTCTAATACTCCTCTCCCTATAATTGAGGAGGCTAGAAAGTTATACTAGTATATTAACTTCGATATCTAGTCTTAAACCCTATACGACTATAATTTCCCTTCGATCTCAGTTAAATTCTAGAAGGATATTAGAAGTATATACTAGATTACCTTAATAATCGATCCTAATAGCTATACTATCTACTATAATATCTTTCTAATTCGTAGCCCTCCTTTTCTACCTACTCTTTAAGGTACTTAATATAACGCCTACGAGTACTAGTCTAATACTTATAGCTATATATTAGAGCTATCTTCAGACGATATACCTCTTAGAGTAAGATATGAGGTAACTTAGTTCGTCTAGAATAAGACTCTTTCTTAGACTAATAATAATAGGCTAGTAGAAACGATATCTCATAATAATAATCTATAGTATCTTATTATACTAAAGACTATTTTATATACTACTTCTCTTGAGTTATAGTAATTTATAAAGCAAGAGACTCACCCTTTTAATTATGATTCATATCGATATTTCTAGCTAGAATTAGCTTATAACTATAAGAGTAGGGAAGTATATAAGGTTTTAAGATCTCACTAGATTAGAAATAGTCTCTGATATTCTATAAGATTAAAGAGGGGATAAGATCTAATACTCTAAGAATAAGCTAATAAGAGAGCTAATAGAAGGGGGAAGAAGTTTTATACTATTTATTTCCTTATTATATAGATAATCAATATATATAGCTATAATATACTAAAGCTATCCCTAACCCTAATACGAAATATAATAAAGTATTTCTAATAGTAGTATTTATTTTAAATATTCTCAGATATATATAGCTAGGTTAAGTAGTTATTATTATATAAGGAGATAGCTTTACTAAGGAGAGTTCTAATTATATATCCTAGAGAATTATATATCTATAGTTAATAATAGTATATATAGGAAATATATAGAATATAAAAAGTCTAATACTTAGTAGTAGTTAGAATTATAGATATAATTATTTTAGTCAAGTATTAAGCTACTCTTCAGTTACTATATCCTAGGAAATAGGACCTCCTATATCTATATCTTAGCTATTAGTATACTTATAGAGTCTATCTAGGATGCATTAAGTAAGGTCGATATCTATTATATTAGATAGTATATAATAATCTATACTTAGATAGTAGTATATATACAAATGAAGTAGTATAATAAGGCTAGAGACGAATATATCTATAAGGTATTTCTTAAGTACTAGTTACTATTAACTTTAAATACCTTAGTAGGTATCTCTACTTATATCTTTCTATATATCCCTAAAATAATCAGATATAGAGACTTACCTCTCTAGTTCTAAAAACGTATGCATTTAGAGCTTTAGGCTTTACTACTCTATATAAGCTACTTTCTATAGATTATAAGGAACATTTAGTAATAAAAGGAACCTTTAGGTAATATAAGGAATACTTAGCAACGAATAAAGCATTTAGTAATACAAGGGTATTAAACATTTAGTTAAAAGGCTCTTTGATAATTGTATCTACTCACTTTGACTTCCTAAGTAAGTTTATATACTTCTATTTAGAGTAGTATAGTATAAGGCAGTAGGGCGCTATTTCCTTAGCTGCTCCCTTATACTAAGCTAGCCTTTGTTCTATTCTACTATAATAGAGTTTCCTGATTAAGCTGATTAAGCCCTTAGCTTTATATTATAGACTATTTCTATATAGTTCTTATAGTAATATATATATTTGAACTCAAGTAATACTAGCTTATACTTTAGAATTCGTATAAGCCTTATCGAAATAGTCGTATATTATAGTAGGCTAATAGTATATAAATATCCTTTCCTTAATAGACTATCCCTTATTCCTAATATAGTATAGGTACTATATCCTTTATATTATAATACTGAAGTCCCTAAGTACTTGATCGAATACTTAAGTTATTATGAACTAGGCCCCCTAGGTAAATATATTGAAGAATTATCTATACCTATAAATCTAATAGTAAAGATCCTTCTAAAGGTATATACTTTATAGTAGAGAACGCATATAATTTCATATAGGTAGTAGGACTTCCTTAACTTATACCCTTACTAGCCTTTCCTAATACCCTAAGCTATACTATTTATAATATACGCTATAGGGGCTATGACTCCTTTGCAGCTACTATAAGTTCGAGTATTAGGCGAAAAGTCTATCCTAAAAATATCCTAAGCTTTCCCTTTGAACCCCTATATCGCTTATATAAGTACTAGGGTATATAGTTATACTATCCTATAGGCCTATTTTCTTCGAATATAGACTATCCTAGTTGCATTACTAGGCAAGTATATATGCCCTACTAACCTTATACCTAAATTAGGTAGAAGTTTAGTATACAATGATATCATGAACTTGCTTTTACTATATAAAGCATATATTATTTAAGTATAGTGAGATAATTGCTATCTCTATCGCTAATGAATACTCTAGACCCTAGACCTTAGACTAGACCTTATATTCTAATATAACCTTAACTAGATATATACTAATACCTCGTAGGCTACTAAATCTTAGTAGAGATTATTATACTTAACCCTCTATAGCTAATAGGTTAGAAGAAGAAATAATATAGTATAAGGGTATCTATAGTAACCTTCTAAGTATATTAGCTTATAAGAGCTCTAGCTATATTATTTTACCTTTTTAACTAAGGTATCTATATTCTTTTATATATATAATGCGCCTAGTACGATGCTTTTTTCTTCTGATATTTCTTTGCATCGATTGATTTCTTCTATATTCTCGTTAGGAGTAATAGAGATTAGCCCTCTAGGCATTAGAACTCTCCTTTTATAAAGATTTAGGTAGTCCTTAGAGCAGTTAGTAGCTTAGCATTAAGTATATATAACTTAAGCTAGCCTACTATAGTAGTAGCTAGAATAATAGTCCTAGAGTAATAGAAACCTCAATAGATGATATCTAGCTAAGTAATATTATTATATCTTTAAGGTAAACTATATTTATAATAAGCTTCGCTAATATGCTTATTTAGTATTATTAATATTTTGCAGCTAAGTATCAAGGAGTATAATTACTAAACTGCTTACTATTACTATTAGGCTATTAATATATATATATCGTATAAAACTCTTATAAAGTAGATAGTTATCGTATAAGTAATTATAGTATAGAAGTAGAAGTACTAAAGTATTATCTAAGTCTAAGTCGAGTACTTCGTACTTAGTAGTCGAAACGATAGACTTATACTAAATATAATAGACTACTATTGAATTTCCTTTACTATTATTATCTAGTTTTTCAATAATAACTTTAGCTTCTACTTTAGTAATACTGATAATCTTCTAGATAGAGAAGGGAGGGATATTT
>JAJSPL020000080.1:0-56155 GCA_021272945.2 Cytospora paraplurivora | reverse complement strand
TACCTATGTAAAGTATCACATACCTAGGTA
This sequence comes from Cytospora paraplurivora, assembly GCA_021272945.2. NCBI lineage: Eukaryota > Fungi > Ascomycota > Sordariomycetes > Diaporthales > Cytosporaceae > Cytospora > Cytospora paraplurivora. The sequence continues at coordinate 56,125 of JAJSPL020000080.1, read as the reverse complement.
TTTCGGTAGCTGGGCTGAGCGTCAAGGCTCCTTGTGGCCCTCACTTCCCTTCGAACCCCAATAGCATGGTAAATCCGGCCATCGACTACAACACAATATAGATAGTGCACACATTTTCAACTTCCAACCATGGTTCAATTTGAAATTCGGTTCTTATTCAGAGACCCTGAGCTTTTCTGGTATCATTTTCCCCCTTACTGTCCTAGGTGACCCGCATGCACACACCGTCCACAGCCAATACCGCAGGCATCATGATTTGTAAAAGCCACACGTCCCCTTTTATTCCAAGGTGACAATTATGTCGAGATCCCCCTAAACGCCCTGCAAAAGTGATTGCCAAAAACACCCCAACAAGCAAGGTATCCATCCATCCACCCGTCCATTCATCCATCCATCCCTTGAAGCAGCCAGTCCGTAGTAAACGCCCAATGCAGAACATCTCTTGCAAGGTTATATGCAAGGCCCCATTTCCCTAGTCCTCACCGGAAAGAAGAAGTTATCCTACCCTTTCCCGGAAAAGCCATGTCAAAAGAATTGTACAGCGCCATAACCTGCCCCCTCCCCCTCCCCTCCCCTCCTCCTCAAGCCGGCCCACCGACAGAGATCTGTCTCGGCGCCTGCATAGGCGCGAACGTAGCCGAGCGCGCACTCCCCGGCATCATCGGCACGACGACGTCGTCCTCCTCCTCCCCCGGCGCATCCTCCTGGTCCACCACCCCCGCGGGGGGCAGGCCGGCATGACGGGCACGGGCGGCCTGTGGCCCGGGTGGCCCGGCGGGAGCCGCTGTGCGCCGTACCCGCTCACCCTGAAGATGTTCTTCCGGCCCTTCTCGGTCGCGTCGTCGAGCTGCTTCCGCAGCCGCTCCCGCTGGTACTCGCGCCTGATGGGCTCGAAGACGGGCTGCGGGACCACGGGCTGCGGGTTCCACCGGGCGAGGGCGGACATCACGGCTGCCGTCTCCTCGTCCGAGTCGATGGGGCCGGCGTTGGCGTCGTCGTCGTCTTCTACTGGCGCGTTGGCGTCGAGGGCCGCCTCTGTGGGAAGGAAGGTTTGTCAGAACAACACATATAACACCCCAGCGGTGGGATGACCCTTGGGTGGCTGGCTTACTCTGCTGACGAGCTTGGTTCTTCTTCTGATACGCTGCCAAGAGCATACTATAAGGCAGCGATCGGCCAGCAACAGCCCGTTTTGCTCCCATGGAGTGCGATTTGCACGTCAGGGACCTGGCGCAAGGCTGGCCGTTGGGCAGGAGGACACCGCATTGCCTCTCGACATCGACAGGACCTAGACACTCATCTCTGGTTAGAAAACCATGGCTTCTCGGGGAGCTCTCCCCGGCGTATAGATCTCAGGGACTCCTCACCTTTAGGTTTCGTCTTGGGCTTGGGCTCGTCCTTCTTCTTCTTCTGCTTCGGCGCCTTGCCAGCCTCGTCGTCGGCCTTCCTCTTCTTGCCCGACGGACCACCCTCCCCCGTCTTCTTGCCCGCCAGTCTCTTGGTCGTCTTGCCCGGGACCTTATCGCCGACGTCGTCGTCGTCGCCGCTGTCGCCGTCTACGCCCAGCGTGATGCCCTCCTCCTCCGCGCGGCGCTCCCGCTCCTCCCGTGCCGCCTGCTCCTTTGCGCGCTCGCGGGCCTCTCGCGCCGCCTTCTTGCGGTTCGCCTTCTCCTTCTTGATCCTCAGGCAGCCGTTGATGTGCTCCACGGCAGTCGTCATCAGGACGCTCTTCTTGCACCATTTGCAGGACGTGAGGGCGGGCGCGTCCATCATGGGGTAGCCCTTCGTGAATGTTTCGCGCGGGAGCTCGCCGAGCTCGTTCAGGGGATCGCCGGGGGACGGCGCGGAGCTCGGTGGGTTGCTGGCGGTGGTCGCCTTGGATTTCTTCTCTGTTGTCGCACATGGGGTCAGATGATGAACACCTACCTTGATGGACGATCGGGTTTGTGGTTGGAAAAGGGGGTGGCTCTACGCACCTTCGCTGATGATTGCATCCTGGGTGCCTGCCTCCTTGAGCTTGGGTATCTTCTCCTTCAACTTGACCTTGAAGACCCCCGGCTTGCCCTTGCCAGCGGCCACAGGGTTTTTCTTGGAGGCAACCTTGATCGTGGCCTCATCTTCTATACCGGAACAATGTATCAGCCGGGCGCCATCCGACATGCGCGGGGGGGGGGGGGTGGCGGCGGCGCCTCACCTTTGCGATCGTCAGCCATGATGGCTGTCTGGGCCGCGCCCCTCTGGCCCAAGAAATGACGCGCCGGGACTCAGTCGATCTCTATGATTTATCGTTGCGTGGCAGACGTGTAATGTGGCAGCTGGACCACGAGCTCACCGATGCGTTGCTCGATTGCCCCCGACAGGTGTTCGGCTCGGATGCGGTGGTTGCGTCGCCTCGGTATCGATATGATTCGGTTTGTGGTTGCCTGGAGCTCGTATCACAGGTGTTATTACTATTAAGATAGCATGGAGCCCAAAAAAGCGGGACCAGGAGTTGCTGTAACCTTATGGCGGTGGAAGCGCGTGTGCGATGGTCGTGAATGTCGTGATGTTCGACCAAGCTTCGGATGTGGTCGCGACAATACTCCGAGAGCGGTTAGGTGATGCAGGTGGAGAGTGGAGAGTGGAGAGCCGCATGGCTACAAGACCCTGGAACATGCGTCACCCGTGCTGGTTAGCTGCATAGCTCCTGCCACCCACCTAATCTATGCAACTAAGCAGAAAGTCAGCTTACTGTATATATCAAGCATAACAAGCATATCGATTATTCACCAACTGAGTTCACATCTCACAGCTGAGCAAGGTGACAATTGGGACGGGCTGCCAATTATCATGGGTATTGATCATTAATCCCCGAAATTCTATACCTTTTACTCCACTCCCGTCCCCTATTCATCAGAACTTCACGAAACGCTCCCAACCCAGATGCCTGAAATACCATGAACTCCCGATACCATCGTTCTCTTGCACCCCGAGCTCAGTCACTCGGTCACTACAGGCCCGCGCCTCAACCGCTCCTAACGAAAGATGAAATGCGAAGTAGACAATAAACGCGTCAAGCGCAAGCTTTCGACTCTGAGGCCCTGTGAACTATTGGGCCCATATGGTCGTTGTGGTCTTGCTTCGTGGCGGGCAAGACGGCTCTGAGCACCGGGGCCACTTCGCCGCGCCTGTGCGGGACTATTGATGCTTCCTGGATCCGAGGGTGGTCCAGAATGACTGCAGCCAGCTCTGGTGCAGAGCTTGCCAAATACCCCCAGTAGTCTCTCGGCGCCTGCGCAGGTCTGATATGGCTCCGGCGCCGTAGCCCCAACTCTTTTGACTCTGGTGTCTCTATCAGGGTGCCATGAGCCTTCCTAGTAGTTACCATAACCCTGAGACGGAACACCCTGCGACGGCACCGCATAGTTTCCAGCGTGCACCTGGGACTGGGCCTGGAACGCTCGTTGCTGCTGCTGCTGCTGCGAGGCGATCAGGTCGCTGAACCAGTGGTGCTGGAGGGCGTCCGCCGCGCTGATCCGTAGTTCCGGCCGCAGCTGCAGCATCTTCTGCAGCAGGTCGATGCCCGCGGCGTCGATCATGGGCAGGATCTGGCGAAGGTCCTGGGTGGCGTACATCTGGAAGTTCGGTTTGTATTCGGGGAACTGGGTGATTCCGGGCCAGGTCCGCTCGGTCGGGGTGCCCATGATCCTGAAGATGCGCGTGATCTGGTCCTCGTTGGTCGTGCCTGGGAACAAGGGCCTGCCGGTGAACATCTCCGCCATGATGCATCCAGCGGACCATATGTCTATGCTCGTGTTGTATGTCCTGCTTCCCAACAGGACGTCTGGGGCTCGGTACCACAGCGTGACAACCTCGTTGGAGAAGGTGTTGACGGGGATGCCGAAAGCCCTCGCCAGACCGAAATCACCCAGTTTCAGCTGTCCCTTTCCGTTGATCAGGAGATTTTGGGGTTTGAGATCCCTGTGCAGAACCCTATTCTTGTGGCAGAAGTCGATCCCTTTGAGGAGCTGGTACATGAACGACTTGATGAGCATCGGCTGGAGAGCGCCCCTGTCGCCTTTCGTGTCCATGTACTTCTTCAGATCACCGTCCATATAGTCAAACACCAGCATGAGCTTATTTTCCGTATGAATAACGTCATGTAGCGCGACGATGTTCTCGTGTTTGAGCTCCTTCATGAGCGAGATCTCGCGGATGGCTGTGCTTGGGGTTCCTTCCTCGGAGTCAAGGTGGATTTCCTTGAGTGCTACAAATTCGCCGGTTTGCCTGTTACGGCCTTTGAATACCTGCATGGTAACTTATTAGAGGGTGCCCTCAGGAGCATGTTCCCATCTCGTGTACTCACTGTGGCGTATGTACCCTCTCCGAGCTTCTCCAACTGCTGGAAGGACGAGAGATGGCGCTTGCTGTCCATCTTGGTGTAGGTCGGTGATGCGTTCTTGTGAATGGATGTAGTCCTGTATCAAGTGGTTCCGAGAGGTGTACCCTGGATAAAACTAATATCGGTTGCTTTTCTGTATGTCGTGGAGTGACAGATCGAAGGGTGCCGTGACAGTATGAGTGCGTCCGTCAGGCCGTAGTGGCGGCTCTAAGAAGGACGGGACAAGATTTGCTTCGCGATTTAAGGACAGTTTGATCGAATGATCACGTATTGTCGTCTGGATCAGTGAAAACGGGTCGCAGAGTGTATGGAGGATTCGTCAGGTTCGTCGAGGAGGGCGGAGGAAGTGGTGGGCCGATGTGATACGGAAACTTGCAGCATTTACAGCGGGAGCGCAGTAGGCTGAGGTAGTTGTCGTTGCTATTCTTGGGCAGGCATCTGGCCCCGCGGCCCGCATCATAGGCACTACACGTACTACCTAAGTACCTAGGTATGTATAGTGTGTATGTACCCTTACCCACCAGCCTCATGACTAACATCTGGCAACCTATTTCGATCGGCTCCATCTTCGCATCTTCACGACCAAAAACTGGTCAGACATATTGTTTAGAGGCAGTCAAATGTCTTGTTGCCCTGCCAGTCAAGTTACGGCGCAGATGAGGAGATATTGTGGAGCATTTCTGGGCATCGATTGTGTGACGAGGTGTCCTATCAAGACATGCAATAGCATCCCCAACCTTTCCCAATGCAATGGAGCAGTATAATCCGACCGGTGATCAGACATCAAGAACCCTTTCCCAGATGCGGTAACATCCATCCTATTACCGCAAAGGTCCTCAAAAGGCATAAAAGCATTCGGACCGTGCCGCCTGTTGCCTGCCGCCTGGAGACAAGTAAATCGTCTCAACCATGCATGAGTGCCATGAAACCTTTTCGAAACCGATACTCCGCCGGATATGTAGAGCCTGTGGAGGCATGTAAAGGAAAAAAACCATATCTACCCCTTGATGTCCCCTGAACTTCAACACCCACTATTACTTTCCTTTAAAGCAGAATGCAGCCTCCAATGAATATCAAAATGCAAATGCCGAAAGTTGCAAGTCGCCATGAGCTGCCGAAAATTTCGTACTCATGAGGGAAGCAAGTTGTCGACGTATGTCGACTAGACGTTCGCTCCAGACCACCATGGCTGCCGCCGAATTCCGTCATGCGCGGAGACCCGCACTCCTCAGCCGCTCCCAATTGTGGTAATAACTACGCGGGTGTAGGGACGAACAGGTTCAGGCCTTACCCTCGCTGCCCTCTCTGTCGCTTCCATATTTCTTGCCCCCTTCTTTTTCGCGCATGTAGCGCTCGAAGAAGGAACCGGGCATACCCTTCGGACTAGGCAGGCTGGCAACGTAGCTCTTAACATTCGAGGCATCAGGACCTGACCGACCGTGCAGGCTCCCCACGAAAAACGGAGGCGCGGCGTCATCTGACCGTCTGATCCTTTCGAGGAGCTCGGGATCTTTGACCGGGCTCATGATGAGAGACCTTCCATTATAGGAACCAATGGACGCTCTTGGGATGCTTCCCTGAGGCATAGGAACTACCTTCGGGGGAATCTCGGATGGTGAGCGGATCGGGATGCTGATCGGAGGCGAAGCGGAGATCGGAGAGTTGGCCTTGATATCTGCCTCACTCTCATCGGCGTCTTGCTTCTGCTCGGGCTCGGGCTCATCGGGCACCTCCGAGAAGTGCTTCTTTGGCGACTTCTGTGCGGATATAGCCTTTTGGAGTTCCAAGTCATCCTCATCGGCGTCCAAGCTGAACAAATCGGGTTCCTCGTCCTCCTCCGCGGCACTTTTTTCCGCCAATCCGGATGAGGAGGGCAACGTGGTTGATGGTGTGGACCTCGAAGCCATCACGGGCGCAGCTGGAGTTGGCTTGGACGCGTCAGGCCCGGTAGACGCTTCAGCGATGGCGGGCTCACTTGGTGTGACTTTCGGAGAAGGAGACTGAACCGAGCTGGGCCTGCCCGAGGCTGAGGTGGAAAGCACTTGATTCCAAGCCGGTGATGCCCTTTGCCCATTCTTAGGGCTCTTCTTGGACAGCATGAACAGGGAGCCCTCGTCATCCGAGGACTCGTCGTCCGACTCACTCTCTTCACGTGCCGTTTCGACGGGTGCTCGGTCCTCCTCGGCTTGGTCCTCGCCTTCGCGACCGGTGCTGTTCTCCTTAGGGCGCTCCGGAATCTCTCTTGAGATCACCTCCTGAGACTCCATCTCTTCTTGGGCCGGCAAAGTATCGTGCGTCCTGACGCCGACCTTGTCTGCGTCCGGAGCTGAGAAAGCTTCAGATGCCGCATCAGAGTTCACGACAGTCCACGTTGTCCCGTCATCCAGTGGCGCCTTGGAAAGTGCGCGCAAAGCTTGAGACGATGAGACTTTTCTTGGACGCGGAGCCTCCTCACCTTCAATGTCGGCTAGTGACCTAACTGGGAAGTAATCGTCCGTAGGGGTCGATGATCCTCCTGATCCTGAGCTGGCACTGCCCCACTCGGCAAGGGCCGTGGTTGTCGACTGGGGTGAGGTCGAAGGTAGAAACTGTTCACCCTCGAACTCGAACCGCACGCGACGAGGATCCCGTGGGCTATCGGCCGATCTTGAGGAGCCAGAGGAACGCCGTAGAGCACTCTTCCTAACTCTGACACTACTCGTATCGCTTACAGCCGAAGCGATGGAAGTATCAGTAGCACTACGCAGCGGACTGGGTCTGCGACGACGGTGAGCGCTTTCTGGGGTTTGGGTGCCCTCGGAGGTAGTCGTGTGTTCTGATATCAGATTGGTGGCAGTGGCAGTGGTGGGTGCCGGACCGGGTGAGGCTGTGGGTGAGTGGAGGTTCCGGTCGCGGTCGATGCTCTCAAGGAGGGGAAGGTAAGTGGGTGTGAACAGGCCCTGGAATTCCAATTCCCGGGCGTGAGGGCTTGGCGGTTGCCCCTTAGGCGTCCCGGAGGTATGAGGTAGAATTGGAGGAGGGGAGCGGTTTCCATTCCAGGAAGTCTCACTGAGTCCGGTGAGGGGATTTGATAGCGATGGGGCAGTGCTGCCAGGAGGGTATAGTGCAGGGTAGTTGGTTAATATCGAGTCCGCGATGGCCTGCGAGACCTGGTAGGCAACATCCTCGGGAACATCCCTCAATAATTCCTCGGAATAACGGGTGAACTCAGTGGCCATCTCATGTCTGTAAGAGGCGACACGGCTGTCAAGCTCGGCCAACTTTGCCTGGGCCTCGGCGATGAGCGTTGCTGTGGTGTCTAAGGCCATATTGATACTGATATTGATGGCGGCACTGGCGGCACACCCTTGAGACCTTTCAATTGAGCCAGCGCAATGGGCTACATGGACGACGTATCATGTGCGCCCTAGTTGAGACCTGTACCTGTATGGGTTATGAACCACAGGGCTGCTGGCGTGGTCATGCTAGATGTGGTCACACAACATTCGACATTCGACATTTGACATTCGACATCCAAGCGGTTTGTGGTTTGCGGTTTGTGGTGGGAGATTGTCGAAAATGTGAGGTTTGATTTTGGAGATCGGCGATTAGTCAATTCAGTTCAAATGTTTCCCGAACATCATTGTCCCCACCTGGGCACCCTCGATTAAGGTCTAGGCCCTGAATCATCCAAGGTTCGCCCATCTCACTGGTCTCATCAGTGATCACGCCCACTAAAGATTAGCATGATTACAGTATTCGTAGGTAATGGACCCAGCTAATCTGTACCTGACAGCCCTGCCTGACCTCTGACCTCTGACCTGGGCCTGCTGGCCTACCTGGGTACCTAGATACCTAGGTACTCAGCTGCTGTGCAGATCCATGGATCTTCTGGGTTCGACACCACGCCACATGAAGTGCTCATCGAAGCTCCAAGGTACCGGATTGCTTGCTGCAAACAGCGATTCATCTGCAAATCATGGCAATCTGTACCTATGTATCTCCCGATGTACTAGTAGACAAAGACAACCTTGCAGCCTTGGGATGATCTGGTTACCTACCAAGGTACCTAGTAGACTGACGTCTCAAACAAGATACGGAGTAACCTGGTAACCTTGGAACCCACTCAGGAGCGACAAGACTATTGTCACTACGGTTTAGACCGATTTAGTATGATGCGCATGGAGCATCATCGGAGGCTTTATCGATAAGATAACCCTTCCGGGTCCGGATTCATTCACCATTATTCGAACTCGCCTTGGCCTCCTTGATAACGACCAGACTAACCTCCGGTCACGGGACGACGGTCGCTCAACAGCATTCGATATCTTGACAGTCCATTCAACGTACTGCAGGTGAGTAACCCCAGGTGGCCTCGACAGTGCGGCTGAGAGGATAATTGCACGACGCTTCTGTTTTCTTCTCCCCTTGTCACCTCGACCAGTAGTACTGCCTTTACATCCCCTTACCATATGCTGTCTTGGAATTTTCAAGTGGGCCAAGGCGGATGTCCCAAGGCACTAGGCCGTTGTCGATAGACCGAGGTGTCTGGAGTTACAATCAAGAAGATGTCTGAAATCCCAGTTGGTTGGGTGAAGGAGGTCCGAGAACCTGAACAAGCCCGCATGTAAGGCTATTCCAGAGGACGTATCCCACAGGGAGTTATTTTGGAGCTGGCTATCATATGGGAGGCTTTTTCACAAGTTGTTTTCTAGGAAGGCTATCCTACAGGAAGCCATCCTAGACCAGCCTATTTTATAAGGGCCTTGCTAGATGGCGAACTGGATATTTCCCTGCTCGACGGTTTTCAGGAGCGAACCACCATGGCGTCGCTGTTCTGACTGCTAACCATATGCAAGGAGACCTGTAAGTTGCGGCAGAGCTGTGTAGCATCGACGCCCGTCGATTAGTGTTGGGTGATCTTCTCATCAGTGGTGCTGCATGTCCTCGCAAAATCTGAAGATACAGTGATCTCACAGCAAATGCCAACAACAGTAGTGTCAATTATTACACTAATCCGGTCAATCCCAAATTCAGAACCTTCCGATAGCAATCTACAAGTTGAGAGATTCCTTCCGTACACAAGGGACCAACTCTTCCAAGGAAACGTCTACCGTACTGCCGACAGTTACCCCTTCTTCACACAATAGCACACTCCCTTTATGTTGACTCCGTCCCTTGGTGACAAGGGTATAATCCCAGGTTGAGTTCTAAGCATAATCCATGCCGGAGTAGCTCTTGCTTCTTATAAGCCTCGCCCTATCCAGGCTGACCCTGCTCCTCACAACTGTCGATGACCTCTCCAGGCTAGGCCTCGAGACCTGCTCCGCGCTGCGCCTCGTGCGCGTCTCGGTCGGGGATCCAGGCGTAGGTATCCCGCCCTCCTCGGCGTCCGACGCTAGGTCATCGGCATGGATATCCGGGGCCTCATCCTTAATGAGGTGGATGAACCACGCAGACGCGCCGACCGAGAAACCGCCTATGGCCATCACGATAGCGATTGAGTGGTCCCCGGGTGTGCCTCTGGGTTTTTGGAATATCTTGAAGATAATACTCGAGCCGACCGTGGCGATGATCTGCGGTGCGGCGATGGCCATGTTGTGGATACCGAGGATCACTCCCGCTTGACCCGCCTCGTCTTCGGAGTCGTCGAGTTCATGGTCCTGATCCGAGGAGTAGCCGTCCAAGCCAGGGTGTGCTTCGGATGAGGCCCTCTCGGCCACCTCTTGCTGCCTCGCTCGCCTCTTCTGGCGAATATTTGCGTCTTTCCTGCTGATCTCGGCGCTGATGATGGCCCACGGGGCCCAAAGCGTCAAGGCCCAGGTGATACCAACGAGGCCGACAAGGACCGTTGCTGCTGGCACGGTCCGGACGATAACAGTGCAGAGCATGGCTCCCATGAAGAGAAGTTGGGACAGCAACCAAGCACGGCGGAGAGTGAATCCCGGAATGACCAGGAACTCTGACCAGCGCCTCTTCTCGTCACCATAATCGCGAAGAGACGCAGCTGGACCTTCACCCGGAGCCTCCCCTATAGGCTGGCTGTCGTACGTCGGGGCTATCAGAAACGGGAGGAAGATATTGGTGAGTAGACTGGTGATGGAGAAGATCAGGAGTGCGAAGGTGCCGACCCTTGTTGCCCTCTCATACAACCGGTCAAGCTCCTGGGGGGTCATGTGCGGGTTTTCTTCTAGGTAGGGTTGGACATATATCTCGCCAATAAAGGAGGACGTGTAGAACAGCATAGGGAAGAAGCCGACCCAGGCGCAGATCTGAACGATGCATACCTTCTTGATCTGCGGCGGCAACTTCTTGATGGAGGACAAGAGGGTGACGAAGAATGCCAGAAGGCCACGCGAAGCCTTCTTCGCCTTGGGTGAATCGAGTTGGGGGTTTCTCTCTTTCACAAAGATGCAGCTCATCAGCACGGTCACTCCAAGGGCGAAACTGGCAATAGCACATAGATCCTTGAATTGAGTGTCCCCGAGCCACCATGTGATAGTGGGCAGGTTGATATAACCCGCAACGTAGCCGATGATGTTTCCAATGCCGGTCATTCTGCTGGCCATGGCATTGGCGGCTTCCTGCTGATGCGATGGGCAGCAATCGACGATGAAGGCGCGGATCGCCGCTTGGACTACGTAGTGGTTTAGCAGCTATACACTAGGATACCAAAGATCAAGTACTCACCTGTGTTGATGGCGAAATCTAGGATGTAGACCCATAACACGGCCACAACGATGGTTGTCACCTTTACGCCCCGAGATTCCGGATCAGCCCCAAATAGGCCCATGACACCGGTGACAATGTCTTTTGTCCAAGCCAAGAACATTAGCGATAGTATAGTAGCCGCACTCCCGATCAGCATGAAAGGCTTCCTCTTTCCCCAGGCTATTCTGCAATTGTCGCTCAACATGCCAACATAGGGTTGCACCAGTGTCCCCGAGAGCGGACCGGCAATCCAGACCAGAGCCATCAACGACTTGCTCAGGCCAAGCGATAGAAGGTAGGGCGATCCATTTGAAAGCTCAACTGACCATGCGATTTGCAAACCCCCGATGCCGATTGTCAAGACGAGCAAGAACCACAAGCCCTTGGTTGTCTGGAACTCATCTGGCTCGGGGGCAGCCGCACGTTCTCCGAGGAAGCCATGTCGTTCACTGTCGTTCGACGTTGGTGATAGGAGGGGCGAGTTCTCGTTCACGTCTGCCAGGCCGGACCTACGACCTTGGATCTCAATGGTGAGGCCCTTGCGTCTGGGAGTGGCAGGGTCTCGGCTGTTTGTGGCAGGAGTGGGACGGTCGACATCGTTGGTGTTGCCACCTACAGACGGGGATTCGGCAGATGACGACGTCATGCGTGAAAGGAGCTTGATGCCGAGTGTGGAAATTCGAGTGCAGCCCTGGGCTGTTGTTGTTGTGTTTGTTTCTGAAGTAAGAGACCTGAGTGCCGCTGGCTACCCAAGTATATTTATTTGCTGGATCGGTCCGTACTCGGAGGAGTAGATAGGACTTTCGGGCCTCTGGTCCGGATGGCCGTCTGCTTCGTTGGGTTGGTTTCCTGCTTGGGAAGCTCGCATTCGCGAACCTAGGTCAGGGATTTATACGATAGTCTTTAGACCCAGAGGTGGTTGCGACTGAGAGGGGTCTTGTGTTGTCGAGGGAGTAGACTGTCGCGTCGGGTTGGGTTGTGATGTGTACGATGTATATGGCAGATGTTTTATGGTACCAGCACAGAGCTAAGTTTAGGTCTAGGTTGGGACGGAAACCGTCATGCGAACAAGTCAAAGGATGCCACGAGGGGACGTCATGCACGACGAATAGGGGAAAGGAAGAAAAGGTAAGTACGGAAGATACAGGCGAGCTTAGGGATGGCTATGTTGATACAAGTAAACGGCAGGTTGCATACTTGGTAGGTAACAGGACAAGTCGGAAGTTATGAAGACACTGACGCCGTACTGCATACCTACTCCAGGCACAGGTACAGTAGGTAGGTAGGTAGGTACTGAATACCCTAGGTAGGTAGTAGGGTATATAACCCATGAATGATGTCTCCTGGGCGGTGAGGTGTGTCTCGCCGAAAGCAGACGTCACAGGCTCTCACAGGTCAGTAAACTTGGCCCAGGCACGCCTGCCACGCCTGCCACGCCTGGCAGCGGCACACAACGAAGGCACGCGGGAGGCCCACACCCACACCCAAGCGGCCGGGCCGGTCTGGAGCTTGCCCAAGAGCACGGGCATCTTTCATCCTTCTTGAATCTTCCAAGTATTCTGTCTTCTGGGTTGGGTACCTGAATCGCTATGGGCAGTATCGCCCGGGCGGCATCTGACCCCACCGTTGTCCCCAGGCTTTAGTACAAAGTACCTAGGTATCTTTGGATGCCCCCACAACAGTATGGTACCGATACTATGTATATATCCGTCTCAAAGGATGGCCGTCGGTCTTGGTCTCAGCTGACACGGTTCGTGCCACCACTTAAGTTTTACGGCCGCGGTGCAAAGACGCTGAAATTACCTACTGCAGGCACCTAGGTACATATGGATACGAGGCTTGGCCGTTACTGTGTACCTAGGTATCCAGGTACTTCAGTAACTAGGTACCTCCACGTCCAGTGGTCGGGCTATCACGTGAGGCATTACGTATCCAGTGATCGGTACGTATGTACTTAAAGTACACTACCTGCCAGATAAAACAGTCACGTATCCACTCGAAACACTATCAACGCAACTCGGGGTGCACACAGCGAATCAACTTCGCCCTTGTCCGGATGGAACCGAGAGGACAGACAGACGGGACAGATAGACAGCAGTAAACCGCCGACTACCGGACACCAAACAACACGACACTATCCCGAGGACACACCCGACGATACGTTCTATCTTGGCATTTCCTGGAGAAGCTGAGAGAGCCACTCCACTCCACGTTCATTCGCCCGTACAAGCCCACCATCGATGCGGCGCCCACCACCTTTGCGCGGCCACCCATGAATTCTTGAATACCCCCCACCTGCCGCTTCGCTGCCGCTGCCGCCGCCGCCATCGCATTCCTCTAATACCCACGAACTTCCTGCGACAACCTCCCCATCACTACCATGCTGACCGACGTCGTCGGCGGCACCACAGATCTTGTCCGGCGGGCCGTAGAGACGGACCCGGACGGAGAGGACGCAGGCCAGAAGGAGATATACGCATCATGGGCCCTCTTCATCCTCATAGTGCTGCTGATAGTAGCTCTGTTTACCAGCTACTTCCTGCAGCAGAGGAAGGTCACCGCCATACACGAGACTGTCGCATCCATCTTCGCCGGTCTGTCACCCTTACCAGAACACTTTTTCGATTTTGGGAACTATAGCTGACACTGGAGTTAGGTATGATCGTTGGCTTGACCCTACGAATCACCGGAGGTGAGAACCTACAGAACCTTGTCAGCTTTGACTACCAGATATTCTTCAACCTGCTCCTACCACCCATCATCCTCTCGTCGGGATACGAGCTCCACCAAGGCAACTTCTTTCGGAATATCGGCACCATCCTCACGTTTGCGTTCGCCGGTACATTCCTGTCTGCCCTGGTCATTGGCGTCATCCTATGGCTGTATACACGGATCCCTCTCGACGGCTTGAACATGACCTGGGTGGATGCTATTTCTGTCGGCGCGACACTTTCTGCCACAGATCCCGTAACGATCTTGGCCATCTTCACATCTTACAAGGTCGACCCGAAGCTCTATACCATCATCTTTGGCGAGTCCATTCTGAACGACGCCATCGCCATTGTTATCTTCGAGTCTGCCCAGAAAGCCAAGAGCGGAGGAGTCGAGTTGTCAGGAATCGCCGGTCTGCTCTGGGGTATCGGGACATTCTTGATCGATTTCTTCGGCAGTATGGCTATCGGTGTTGCTGTTGGAATCGCCGCCGCGTTGGGCTTGAAGTACACCTACGTCCGGAGGTTCCCGAAGATTGAGAGCTGTCTGATCGTCCTGATCGCATACTCAACCTATTTCTTCTCACAGGCCATCAAGATGTCCGGAATCGTCTCGTTGCTGTTTTGCGGCATCACGCTGAAGCACTATGCCTACTTCAATATGTCCAGGAGGACGCAACTTACCACAAAATACCTATTTCAAGTCCTGGCGCAACTGTCAGAGAACTTTATATTTATTTACCTCGGTCTATCCCTCTTTACTGGAGAAGATCTGGATTACAAACCTTTGTTCACAATCGTCACTGTCTTGGCCGTGTGCGCCGCAAGATGGGTCGCAGTCTTTCCCCTATCGAGAGCCATCAACTGGTTCATCAAATATCGAGCTCGTAGGCGCGGGATCATGGACCAGCCGGATGAGCTGCCATACAACTACCAGGCGATGCTATTCTGGGCTGGTCTTCGAGGTGCCGTGGGTGTTGCCCTGGCTGCGCTTATCACCGGAAATGACAGATTCGCCCTCAAGGCCACGGTTTTGGTCGTCGTGGTGCTCACCGTCATCATCTTCGGAGGCACGACGGCTCGCATGTTGGAGATCCTCGAGATCAGGACAGGTGTGGTGGATGAGATCGACTCGGATGACGAGTTCGACATCGAGGCCATCGGGGGAGGGAGCTACTACAAGCGTTCGGGCACTGGCATCGGGTACACCCCACGGCGGATAACTTCGCCCGTGCACCTCGACCGCGTAGACAACGCCCTGAACATACACCGGAACGAGTCCTGGTCGAGCGGCCACAACAAATCACGGCTCGGCAGGCCAGCCAGCATAAGCCGGAAGAGCTCAAGAGTCAACGGCGGCGAGCCTGAGGTGTCCGAGCTGCTGGGCAGTCACTCCGCGAGCGTGACGGACTCGGACATCGGCAGCGACGTCGACACGTCTGACCTGCCGCCAGCCGCCCCCAAGAGGCGGCCGAGCCCACCGACCAGCGTACCGGCGGGCGAGAGCTCTTCGGCTGCGGCGGCAGGCCCGTCTGGAGGTGAAGCACACAGATCCGCCTCCCTGTCAGAGGGGGCCATGTCGGCTGCCGGCGCCATCAGGCAACTACTCACGGCAGGGGACCCGTCGGCCGCGTTCAGGGAGCTGGATGAGAGTTTCATCAAGCCACACCTATTGCTAGACGATGGTCGTGGGAGACATGGGAGCTCTGGAGGACCCGGCGTTTAGTTTTTGGAGCGCAGTTTGTTAGACGTTTTTCTGTGTACATCGTGTAGTGGTATCTACGGCGTTCTCGGCTGAATGTGGACAGAGAAGCACATCTCCCGGAACCGTGTGATACCTGCAGCTAGGTGCCTAGCACAGGAAATGTCTGCTTGAGCTTGGGGTAGGAATAGGCCCTCGGGGGACATATAGCATTAATCTAGACATATGAAGATCAACGGACCCTACCTAGCCTTTCGCCCTTTTTTTCCCCCCTTCTTCTCTATTTTACAGTCTCGCTCTCCATCTGGGAAACGACTCCCCAACGTCCGACTGATCGAAGCCCAACAGACGAGGTCATCGCCGGTCAGGGGTTGCGCTCGGCCCAGCCCCTGAACCACTCCAGGGCCTCGGGGTTCGCAACACTAGCGTTCGTCCTGACCACCTCCCCGCTCAGGATCTGCTTGACGGCCACCTCGATCTTCTTCCCGTTGTTCGTCTTGGGCACCCCGGCGGGGCCGCACTCGTCGACCACGGCGGGCACGTGCCTGGGGCTCAGCTGGGCGCGTATGACGTCGCGTATCCTCTTGTCGGTATCACCCCTGACGAACAACCCACGGCCGCCGCCGCCGCCGCCGGACCCTCCTCCTCCCCCCTCCTCTTCTTCCTCTTCTTCTTTCCCCTTCATGACCACGAACAGGCATACCGCCTCGTCCTTGTCGACGTCGGGCCTGCGCCGCCCCACGCACACGGCGTCCTCGATCTCGTGGGAGAAGAAGCGCGCCAGTATGTTGTAGATCTCGGCCGAGCCGAACCGCACGCCGGCGGGCTTGAGGACGCCGTCGCTGCGGCCCTTCATGACTAGCCCGCCTGTCTTGGTGAGCACCACGAAGTCGCCGTGGTGCCAGGTGTTGTTGCCTGGGAAGCGCTCGAAGCTGGGAAAGTTGGGGTCAGTAGTGCTGTGGCGTTGTGTGCTGGGGCTCTCGACGGATGGCGGGGATGCGAGGGCTTGCAGTGGGAACTTCGATTATAGAAACCAAAGGGGGGTGGGGAGCGGGGAGATAAGGAAGTGGGAAGAGATGATCAGAGCTCAGTAAAAGGTCGCTTCTGAGAAGGGATGTGAAGGAACATACTACGCAGAACGATACTTCTCATCCCCGCCCGGGCCGAAGAACGTCAGCGGCTGACAGGGGAACGGCCTCACGCAGACGAGATCCCCAGGGGCATCCGACGGCTCGACAGGCCGGGGATCATCAGCCGGCGAGGCGCTGTCGACGACCTCCACGGCCATGCCCAGGCCGACGCACTGGATCTCGCCGACGCGGACGGGCAACAGGGGACACGGCGCGCCGAAGAGCGAGATGATGTCCGTGCCGCCGGTGATGGAGGCCAGGTTGACGGCCCTGGGGAAGGCCTCGTAGACGAAGCTGAAGGTCGAGGGGGGCAGGGGCGCCGCGGTCGAGTATATCGCCTCGAGGCGGCTCAGGTCCAGGGACGGGTCGTCGGCGACGGGGCGGACGTTGTTGGATTCCAGGGCGGTGAGGTAGGCCGCGCTGGTGCCGAAGTGCGTGACCTGTAGCTCGGAGAGGAGCCTGGGCAGGGAGAGGTACCCGTGCGGTCTGAACGGGGACCCGGAGAACAGGACGAGCGAGGCACCGGCCGCGAGGGCCGAGATGCTCCAGTGCCACATCATCCAGCTCGTCGTCGTGTAGTAGAGCATCCGGGACGCGGGAGAGATGGAGCAGTGCAGGAGGTGCTCCTTCTTGTGCTGGAGGAGCGTCCCGGCCGCGGTGTGGACGATGGCCTTGGGCAGCCCTGTCGTCCCGGAGGAGAAGAGGATGTAGAGGGGATGCGACGGCGGGAGCTGCTCGAAATGCAGCGGCTCGTGCGACGAGCTGTTCAAGAAACTCTCGTACTCCTCCACGCGACCGACCTTGCCCGCCAACTCCTCGAACCCGAGCCCTGCACCCGGCAGGTTCCTGATAACCACAACCGTCTCCAGCCCCTTACTCCTGAGCTCACTCACAATCTCGGCCGTCTTGGCCGTGCCCGGCCACTCCTTGCCATTATACACCACCCCATTATCCGCGAACAGCACCTTCGGCCCGATCTGCGCCAGCCGGTCCAGCACCGCGAACACGCCCGTGTCGGGGCTTATCCCCGTCCAGATAGCACCGACGGACGCGGCGGCGAGCATGGCCACCAGGGCCTGGACGTGGTTCGACACGAAGCCCGCGACGATGTCGTCCCGCTTGAGACCCGCCGCGCGGAGGGCGTTGGCGCAGCGGCGGACCGCCTCGCGCAGCTGCGCCCACGTCGTCCCTTCCACGTCCCCCGGCCTCTCCGTGGCCGTTATCACGGCCACGTCTGCGTCGTTGACTTGCGCGTTGGCCGGGTAGAGGAGGTTCTCGGCGAAGTTCAGCAGCGACCCCGCGAAGAAGTCCGGGCGCGGGAACATGGGGCTGCCCTCTGGCAGGACCGTGTCGTATCTCCTTGATGCCGCGACGCCGCACGAGTCCCAGACCTCGGCCCAGAAGTCTGCGATGTGGTCGGTCGACCATTGGTGTAGCTCCGGGTACGTGCCCAGCTTGAGCCCGTACTTTTCGCTCACATGGCGCGCGAAGCGGGCTAGCTGGGTGTCCGCGGGGTTGGGGTGCCTCCATAGGATGGGAGCCCCATCCTCGGGAGCGGTTGTTGGTGGTGATGAGGTTGACATGTCGGAACAAGACGGGAAAGCCGATTGATCGTACCACACCACCAATGTTCGACGAGAAAGAGGAGGGGTTTAACAAAAACAAAACGCGATACTCAGATCCCCACGTGTGAGAGCTCAAGTGACTTCTCGACCGTTTGATCAGCCTAGATCCTTGCTTCTGCTGGCCGCGGGGATAAGTGCTATCTCCCCCCCCCCCCTCTTTCCTCCCCCCTCAACGTTTCCCCGTGGGGACTTCTGCGGGTCCCTGGCTAGCAGACAATACCCGGCGGATGGTACTGTAGGCTTTGACAGTACTGCGTAGGGCGCTCAGCACCACTGGAATCCACTGGACATCCGGCCCAATCGGGCTCAGGCGCCATGAGAATGGATGTTGGGAAGCCCTGGAGGTCCCAATTCCGAATAGTGTGAATATCAAAGTACCGGTAGAGGCCACCTGAGCCGGTACCATGTCATGTTACAAGCCCGGTTACGAGGGCCGCTGAACCGGACTGGACAGGCTAAAATGCCATAACCCGGATTGGAGGTTATCCCACTGCCCTGGCTCCCAGCACTCGACACCCAAGCACCCACCAGTGGACTGGCTGGGTGGAAGCATACTCACTGCAGTAAGTAAACAGGCATGAAACTAGGTACCTCCTGCCCACGGTTCTCTCGACACCTCGCTTTCTGTGAGGTTGACGAGATCCCGCCCAGACACGCCTCAAGTAGCATAACTCCTACCCACAGTAGCAAAGCCTGGATCTCTCCCCCAAGGTCAATCGCAGCATCCATTGGTGCCCAGTATCCATTCTCCTCGGGCGAAGAGAGAGACAGAGACAGAGATGTAGCAAAACGCCTCCAAGCCCTGTCTGTCTAGCCCATTGATTAGTTAGTTGTACACGATCGATGCACGCGAGAGTGCCTTTTCGCATCGACCGACTAAACACCCATTCCCATCTGGTCTTCTTATATGGTACATGTAGGCCGCGCTTGACGGTCCAGCCACCCACCCGTTGAACCCGAGAACGCCATTCCGTCCCTCCCAAAGAACACCGGTGGCCCGCCCGCCCGCCCGCCTTCCCTCAGCCCAGAAAAGCCCGGAAACACCTCGATGCACACACCGTTTTCCAAATGCAAATGCACTGGTATCATTGATCTTTCCATTCAGAACTCCTCGCACCTAGTTTCTTGTTTGACCGCAAATGACCATCCGACCGCCATCCGTGTACCGACAGTGTATCTCGTCTGCCCTCCCCCAACGCCCCCCTCTCCCACCCCACCCTTTTGCACAGAATTGGATGCATATATACAACCCGGAAAGCCCCGTTCGACGGTGAACCAATCAGAAGCCGACCCATGATGCTGAAGAGAAGTATGATATTGCAGATAGTACAGTCCATCTCAGTCGAAAGCCATGTGATGTAAAGAGCAAAGAAAAGAAATTCAGAAATCGAGGTCTAGCGTGGCCTTGCGATGGATGGCAATAGGCGCGGGTCTCGTGTGCGTGCGTGCCCCGTGCTCACCCATCTCCTTTTGTTTTTTTAAACTCCCCCCGCATGCTCATATTATTACTGCCCCATTATCTCTTGCATGCGCCCCTCACCTTCATGCTTCATGGCCCCGTCATCACGGGGGGCACTTGGCGACGCTCCGCCAACACCGTTGGTCGAAGGCGCCTGCTGGTTCTTCTGCTCTAACTCGAACCATCGTTCGGCCTCCTCATTCTCACGCTGCAGGGCCTCCTCCTGGCGGACTCTATCCTGCTCAGCCTCGTCGGCAAGCCTCTGGGCCTCTTCCTGCTCGCGTGTGAGTTCATCTGCTTGGACTGGAGTCATTTCGACATCCATCTCCGCTCCAGGAGGTGGCGGCGGGGGTGGAGGGGTCGGCTCCTCTGTTGCCTCTTCCTCCTTGAGCCGCTTCAATGATGGCGTATCCTCGGGCGTGAGACTAGCATCTGGAGTATTATCCTCCTCGTCTCGCTTCCTCTTGCGCTCCGGGGAGCTCCTCGTGGCTTCCTCTACGTCGCTCATGGCAGCGTCCTCGTCGGCTGCACGAGCTCCGGTCGTTACTGGCGTCTCGACAGACGCCACGGCATCGACATCGAGAGCCGCGCTCGGGCCTTTGACCTCGGAGCCCTGCCGGGATGTACGTTCTACCTTTCGTTTCTCGAGCTCCTGATACTTCTCCACCGCCCGGTCGAGGTAGTCTTTGACGTACTTCTTGACCTTCTTCTCCTGTTTCTCACTGATGGCAGTCGGGTCGTCTACGCGCTTGTTCTTGTAGTCAGATGACACAAGCTTCTTGCTGACATCCTTCGAATGTCGCTTGAGTTCATCCTTTGGAAGCTTCTGGCGAAACTTGTCCATGACATATTTGACGTGAGGGAAGAGCTTCGGGCGACGGTCAGTCATCGACGAAGGTGGCAACTGGGCGGGTTGTTGCACTTACTGTGTTCTCATAGATCTTCATTTGCTTCTCGACGGTTAGAGAACGCCACTTATCCTTCTTTGCATCCTGGACAGGGGTGGTCTGCCGTTGCGGGGTCAGGGAAACGGATGGCTTGGGGGTGGGCGCCTTGGTCAGGCTGTCGATAATATCCTGGAGGGCCTTCTGGTCCTGCTCCTTCTTTGAGGGTGCCTTGGCCGTGTCTGCAGGCGCAGTCGGACGATGCCACGTAGTGGTGCCAGTCTTGGTATAATAGTACACGTTGCCCTGAGGGTCTTTGGCCATGAACCAACCGGCTGGCAGAGCATTGCCGGTAGGAAACACCCGTCGGGGCCGCTGTGCGAAGTATGCTGGATTGCGCTGAGGAATATTGCTCTTGGGACCCTTGGGAATAACGATGCCAGGCGCAATGACAGGCTTGGCCGTCAGTTCTTCCTCGCGATCGTGCTTTCGGCGTTCCTCAAAGGAGTTGAATGGCTGGACAGTGGGGTCGACCTTCCTGCGAGGTATCCGGTAGGCCGTCTCCAATTTACTCCACTCTTCAAGGAGGCGCCGTGACTCGGCCGCCACCTCCTCATGCTCCGATGAGGTGAGACTCTCAATCACCGCCTCGATCTTAGAGTCAGAGATTTTGTTCTTTGTGAGCCGTGGGAACTTGTCGAGGATGTCGAGGATTTGCATGACGATGTTGTTATCGTCCCTGAAGGTGTTGAGCGTAGTCTTGATGATCTGGTAACCGTGCATCTGCACAACTCTATTGCGAACCCGGTCGTCGTCTGCATTCTGGATGCGCTGTAACAGCTTGACTGCAATCCACTTCTCCTTGCATTGCATGAGGGCGGCCATGACCTTTGTGACACCATCCTCATTGAGCCCACGAAGCTGCACGCTGTTCACGTACTCCTCGTCATCCTCGGCGGGCTTCTTCTTGCGGGGTTTCTTAGCCACCGCGGTGTCCCAGCTGTCACCATCATCAATGCCAAGAGCCTCAATGGTAGAAAGGGGCAATTTGGTGGCGCGTTCTGTCTGCGTCTTGCCACCGATGAATCCGGTGCAGTTGGGCTCGCCACAGTAGCAGGGCTGCGGGTCAGCGCCATAGCGATCGACGTTGTAATTGAAGACGAGCTCCTCACCAGCCCTAACAGCGCGGCCGGCGAAAATGCCCATGCGCAATTTTTCGCCCACCACCCATTTGTCCACGTAGCAGTTCGGGTTGCAGGAGTGATTGCAGAACCGCCCCAGGTTGCCCTTTTTAGTTGCGTCGACAAACTCGGTTCTGGTCAGTGACATAAAATAGAAGTGTTTGATACCTTCTCGGTCGTACTGAATCATACGCCGCCGGAAAGTGGGCTCGTTGATGACCTCCCCAATGTACTCGAAGACAAAGTCATTGGGCTGCAGGTCGACATTAGCCCTGAGGCCGAAGCCCTTCTTTTCCGTCTTGATAACGGAGACATCGGCATACTGTTTGCGCTGAAAACGCTGGTTCTGGCAGCCAACACCACAGTTGCAGTCGCCATCAACACATTCCATCTTGGTGGCCCTATTGATACAATCCGAGTCCTCACCGCATGCATGATTTTGGCCATCACCTGCACAGCAAGGTTAGGAGAGCCCAGGAGCAAAGTGGCCTGTGTAGGGTTGGATGGGCCATGAACTTACGCCATTCTTCTGCACAGTCGCAATCCAAAGCATCGTGTTCTGAAGATCCCATATGTTTAGACCCGTAGAGGCAATCGCTGATGATCTGGAATGCATTCGTGGAGTCCTCTGTAGCATCCGGAAGGTGGTCGAAAAGGAGCGGGCTGCGAGCCATGATCTTGGTCGATGATTTTCTTGAAAGTTTTGGGGCAGGTTCGTTCTCGGGTGTTGAAGTGCTCTCGTTCTCTGCCTTGAGTCCTGGCGACAAACTGGAGGTCCTCGAAGGTTTGGAATCGTTGGGCGAGGTTGTAGCACTGCGCCTGTCACGTAACGGCAACCCGTTCTCCTGAGAAATGTCCTCCATCTCGACAGCTGCAGATGCGATTGGTTTGCGATCCTCCTCGTCCATCTTGTAGGCTTAGTCGCGCTTCGCGGGCCCGCGGAGTGGGTGTGGGTTTGTGTCGCTAGCGGGCAGGAAGGAAGATGTCGATTGGGGAAGGAGGTCGTTATAAAAAGGTTCGGGCGGGTCGCGGGGCTCTGTCGCGGTCCATAGAAGTGCACATGGGATGAAGGTTTGCGAAGGAAGACGACCTAAAGAGCAGAACCGGGAGCCAGAGGGGAAAGTTCAACAAGCAGAGGAGCTAAGCAGACAGCAGGTTTCGCTATCGCACGTCGTCGCCAAATGTTTGTGACATTGCAGGTTCTGACTTCAGAACCCTGACACTTGATTTACAGCGTCCCAGATTACACTGTCGGTATGCGCCCTTTGACCAGAGGGTGTGGCGATGATCGCTTTCTGCTTTGCAATGTTGTGAAAGTTGGTGGAAGGGACCAAGTGGTCCTGTAACGGGCGCAGCGCGAAAGATGATCACGACTCCCGTCTTGCATTAGCAGCAATCTCAATCCACGCCTGAGCCTGCCGGTTTTAGAGGCCCGGCGCCGGAGATGGCTAGAAAATCTGCGGAGGCGAAGGGGTTTATGAGGTCTGCATGGAGAAATGCCACTGGGTGCTCTGGCTGTCCACGCACTAGCCACGAGGCCGTCTAGCAGTCTAGCACTTCTAGTAGCTGTACTAGGGGTGTGTAGCAGGCACCTACCTAGGCACCTACCTAGGTACCTAGGTAGGTGTCCCCACACCATAGGCAGGCTGCACAGAGGCTGCACAGAGGTAAACAATACCCTGTAAGGGTCTGAGTTGATCTGCAGCCACAGCATTCAAATAGCTGCTTTAGTCCTCTGGCTACCACTGGATTCATGAGGATGAGCCTCCTCCTTCAACAATGATCAATCGATTCATTTGGCCGTCACTGTTTGTTGCGCCGGAGTAATTGGCCCTGTATATTAGATGTGTTCTCCAGAATACACTCGAATCTGAGCCTTCTAAAGCTATCTTGGATGCATTGCTTCTTGGTTCCGTCCCAGGGTGTTTCTGCGCTTGTCAGCCAGATCCAACATCAATATTGACTCCTGGTACTTCGCACAACTAGATTCAGTACCTACCTAGGTACTTTAGATCAGGTAGGTATCGCTGGCAGGGCTTACAGACGGAGGGGCAGGCTGCATAATAGAGGGACCGCTTTGGGGAAGTAGTACTGACAGCACAGGAGACGCCAAGTCCATCCTTGATAGCAACACGTACTTAGTTGCTATACACAAAAGGATCTGACGACTATACACACCATACAGATGGTTGATAGTTGCACTTCCTCCGCAGCTGCCCTTTTGAGCTCTTCTGGCAAAGAGTTTCAAGCGCTATGGTCCATTTTGTGAGGTGTCAACATCCTCTGGTGAGACACAGCCATCCAGGAACTTCCTGGCATTGTGGACTAGATGCCAACTAGAGCATCTCATGATCAAAACCGAGAGCGAGTGTCCACGGGAGACGTCGCTGTGCTATGGTATTTGGTATTTGCTGGCTAGGAAAAGCAAGAGCTTACTGACGTGGCACATCAAATTGTGCCCGGGACATAAAGAATTGGCAGGGTTGGCGGCAAGCCCGATGAATGGTAACGAAGCTTCTGTCGTGGGATGCCAACTCACTGTGCATCGTACCGGTTGTGGGGTGGAGAAGTTTCCCAGGGTGGCCAGGACTGATGGGAGCGGTGAGCGTTGAGGAAGAGCCAATATATGAACCCAGGCCCCAGATCATGGACCTCGAGGGATAATGGCTTTGTTTCAACCTCAACATGTTTTCCGCCATGGAACCCACAAAATAAAGCATGCGGCTCTTTTCCGCAAGAACTGCTGGCTTGTGCTCCAGCGGCCGACATCTCTCATTGGTGTCTATCGTTTGCAGCATCGACCAACGAGACGCCGCGATGAGGTTGCGGCAGACGGCTGCTGTCCCACTCTCTGGCTTACAGAAGACGACTTTGCTCGACAACGGAGCCTCATTGGCCTAAAGGGCTAACCCTGGGATATGAGCCTCTCAACGAGCCTTGCAGTAACAAGACGGTTTGATTGGACACTTGCGAGCTGTTGTCCACACGTCGACAACGTCCAAACTCGCTCCCACGTCGAACGGTACGGCTCTTGATCACCTTGGAAGTACGCATTGCGACAACTATCAGCTGGTATGGGCACGCCGAAGGATAGCACCTATAGGTTAGGTGTGTGCGTGTGTGCTTTCGCAAGGGGGGTGTCAGGTGCGTCCGCGGGACATCAGGAAAGGAGCCTATTGGCCCCGACCGGGTGCAACTGGCCTGCAGCCAAGGGTGCTATACCGGCTCTGACGCGAACTGCAGGAAGGGAGTGTGCGCAGTGATGCTGGTATCTCTGCATTAGATCCACTGCAGCAAGTCCCGGATGCTAGCTGCATGGTGGATCTGTGTCTTGTGTCCAGAACAAGACATCGTGGGAGATGTACTGCATAGAATCCAGGTAATGATGATGCTTAATGTTGATGGTTGACGGTGATCAGACTGGAGGCAGTTCGCGTTCCTGGGCTGATGGAGCTGAGCAGAACGTACGGCAACAGTTTCAGTCGGCCTTTGGATACCCAGGCTCTGCTACTTTTCTCTCCTTGTGTTATTTTGTCTCGCCAAACCCTTGGGTTGGCAAGGCTGGACCGAGCGTCTCGTCATGTTCCGTTTCGTTTCGTTTCATTTTGTTTTGTTTCTTTTCTTCTGAAATGAGATAGGGGAGAAAAGAAGAGAAGGAAGGAATGGTCAGGGAGGGAATAATAATCAACTCGACTACCAATCGGATCCGTCAGCCATCTACTCTTTTGGGCCTCGAAACATCAGATTGATCCCGGACACAGACCAGCCAAGGCTTCAGAAGTCCCGCGGAGATTTTGACCTCTGAACTCGATCCTCCCGTCCAGTGCCGTCTTGCGATCGACTCTAGATCAACTACAGCCTTCGATACGATACCCGACATTGGCACTCGACAGTGAAATTCGACACTCTGACACTCCACACTCCACACTCAACACTCAACACTCTGACACTCGACGACAGGTTGATGTGCACTGGGACATCGGCGACACTGCTAATCACGATTCGAAGTAGCCGTCCTCCAACGCCAAACCAGCCAACACAACTCCAGCGCGAGCAGGGCACATGCCATGCCCCTCCCCCTCCCCCGGGTCCCAGGATTGTGTTCGCCCGCCTTGCTGCCTCGTCTCGCAAGGAAGTGGGCAAACTACAGTCATACCTATGTACAAACCCCTGTCTATCTTTGAGTCTTCGTCCATTTAAGGTTCATCACTGCCCCTCGTCGATGAGTGCGAACTTTAACATCAATCTTCTTTTGCGTTTTCCGCCAATCGTTTTATCGACTCGATAGCCCACCTCGAATCCTCGAGTCCCGCCACACAGACCATATAACGCTATTCCTTCCCGAAGCGAGACGGACGGACCAAGGCCACGGCCCAAAGACCCAGAAAAAACTTCCCAGGGCAATACCGGTCGGTGGGAACAGGGGGACCCAGCCGCCTTATCTGTGCAACCGAACCTCGGCTTATGTACCTGCATTCGCCCAAGAAGTTGTTGCGGTGGTGCCTTGGCTAGGTTTATCTCCTCTCTGAGCGTCGCTCCGACTGCACTCCAACCAGACGCGCGCTTGCTCGCCTGCTCGCGCCTACTTGTCCCACTCAACCAGAGGCAGTGCTTTCTTTAGGCGGCCTCGTCCTTCAAGCCCCTCGCCAACCACTCGTTCCTATTCGGCGGGTCTTGTTCTGGAGGAAATACGACTTTCCAGCCTGTGCCGGGCTCCCACTCTACGCGCCCCTTGCGCTTGCAGCCCCTCCCTCTCTCGCCTCGTCCACATCCAGCGAGAGCCGCCAGTCTTGCACATCGACTGTGCTGTTGACGCCACTCTTTCGACACACACTGCGCATGCATAGCTTCTTTGTGATTCCTATGCCCTCTGAAATGACGCTCGTTTTTCTTGTGATCTCTGTCAGGTTTTGCGATGATGGATGCTTTCACTGAGGACGAGAAGGTAAATTCACCCAATCTTCGTTTTCTCTTCTTGGCCTTCTACGGCTTCTGACATGGTTTCCAGCGTTTTGTGCTCGCTGAATACATCAAGGCAAGCCAGGTTGATACTGAGCAGTTGGTCGAGTTTATTAGTGAGCCCACTGCCGCAAACTGTCCACTCTATGGCGCGCGGTGTTGTTGATAACGATCTCTAGAGGCATACAATCTGCAGGCCGACTGGTTTTCAATGCAACTGCCTGGAGGTGAGTTGTCTGACTGCGGCTGCTCAAAGCAATCGCTCTTGTTGAATGATGCCTGACCATCTCTTTCGCAGGCCGTAATATGCACCAGTGCATGCGCGCAGCTTCGAATCTACTGGATATAGACCTGCAATTTCCCAGTTTACCAAATTTGGAGCCCAGGAAGCGCAAGTCCGCGGGCGACCTCAACGAACATGCCCCGAAACGGGTAGCTTCGATGACGCCTATACAATATCAACCGCGACCGCCGTCTCAGTCACAGGTCCAACCCCCACCACAACCTCAACCGCAACTCCAACCAACCCCGAACGTCTCGCGCGCAATACAACCACGGCCATCTGCAGACGCAACAGCGGAAGGATATAGTGTTTTCCAATCCCAGTCACCCTCTAACGGCTACGTTGTTTTCCAGTCGAATCCTACGGGTCGGAAGCGTGGGAGACCCTCGAAGGCGGAAAAGGAGGCGCAGGCTCGAGCCAATTCCAGTTCCTACGCGACGAATACACCGGTACCCATCAGCCCGAAGCCTGCGCTCCCACCAGCTGCTGGGTCAGTTGCAACGGGCTACGCGGCTATGGCTGCGTCCCATCCGCCCCCAGTAAATCGTGTAGCGCTGGCACCCACAGGGCCCAGACATGTCAGGGAAGGAGGAACGAGCGCTGCCGGGGAGACGACGCATTCGAGTACAGGAAGGCCCGAGAAGTCACCGTCCATCGGCAATCTCGTTACACCGGATGTCCCGATCGAACAACACAAGATTCCGACTCCGTCTTTAGGGCGAGTAGCGGGTCGCGATCCCCCTCCAGTGACGAACTCTGCGTAGGAACAGAAGCTGTATTTCTTGAGACAACGTATGTGGGAACGTCTCGATGGCTCTCGAACCGGACGCGTGCATACAGCAAAGCTGGAGCTTTTTTCCCCTTACCTACCATGGGTGGGTGGGTGTGTATTCTATTCATTATAGCCGCTAGGCTCGGCTTCGTTCTCAACAGCATAGACGGGGGTTCTGTGTTTCCTCCTGGGTTACGGCAAGTCTTTGCAATCCTCCAAGCTTCAAAAGGGCGGCGAGCTACTTCTACATTAGCATATTGGACCTCGGAAACCATGGGTTAGCGATAACGGGACATTGGAGTTATATTTCAGGTACAGGGCTGGGGGGGTAATGCATCGGCCAGTACTCCATGTTGCGCGTGGGGACTGGGCGGTTGACTGTTGTCATATGGGGCGGCAAAGCGGAGGGCGTTCACGGAACGGGCGGTATCAGTTTGTTAGCTGCATCAGCATAGAGAAGGAATCCGGCACTTGTCTAGTTCGAAGGGCTCCTCTGAGGTTGTGGTCCCGCCCATCAGGGACTGCGGTGATAGGTCGACTGGTTGAAAGGTGTGGTCGCTTCGTAGCTCCAACTCGTCGACTTGTAGGTAGGCAGGCAGGCAGGTAGGTAAGTAGGAGGTAGGTAGGTAGGTAGGTAGGTAGGCTGGCAGGTTGGTAGACAAGTGGGCAGGAGCAATGGTGGTTGACTGAGCTCCCTGCTATATAATTCATTCACACTCAGTATACCTAGCGGATTCAGTTGCACAGTCGCATTTAGGTAGCGTTTACCTATACTTATAGTTACTCTCGAGTAAATCATACTAGCGGTTGTAGTGACTAACAACCTGCAGCGAATGAGGGCTTAGCGAAGAGAGCAACCCATCATAGACTACATACTTACTGTTACATCGAACCCGGATGGCCTTGAGATACCCAAAGCTATCCGTCCGGTGCTATCTTGTTGCCGGCACTTACGAGGTTCCGACTGTGTCACCGCTTGCTTGGTCAACCAATTTTGATCCTTATAACTAACTGACTGCATAGATAGATCGTTGCTGGGTAGAGTGTGTCTTATTCTAGTCTACGAGGGAGTATCTGCGGCGATATAATCTACATGATTACCAAGGTACTCCCAGTGTGCTGCAAGCCACGTTGGGTTTTAGATGGCCTTTAGATAGACGCCTGCTCATCTCATGTTCGTACTAGTAAGCCTTGCGAGGTTCAGTAAACTCTTCGATTTGAAGACAGTTGTCAGAATAGGTTCTACCAGATTCGCTGTTGCTTTCTGGAGCTCAACAATTCGCTACGACCTTATTCAGGGGAGCCCATATGTACAGCCCAATACCAACCCCCCCCCCCCCCTCATTTCCCTTCTTCATATATACATCTATACGAAATCAACCATATCTACACATAAGCAGACCTATCCTCCCAACCAGGCTGCAACGCGCTCCAGTCGCGACTAAACCCGAACCCGGACTGGTACAGCCCGTAGCTCACGAGCTCCACCCTGTCCAGCCTCGCCCCGGCGTCCGTCTGCGCCCAGATGCTCACGGCGATGGTGTTGTCCCCCCTGTTGTTGATGACCCCGGGGGGCACGGGGAACACGGCCTGCGGGCCGATGTGCGGCTCGAACTTCCCGTACTGGTAGCCGTTGACCCACAGCAGCACCCGCGCGACGGTGCCCCCCGGCGCCGAGAGCGCCACCCCGAGCGGCGCGTCGAGGTCCTCGTCGACGTCGAGCGTGAAGTTGGCGAGGTAGAAGCGCACGCCCGCGGCGCCCAGCCCGTCGAGGGGCGTCGCAGCGCCGTCCCACGCCCCGAGCCCGAGCGAGGCGTCGTACGACGTCGTGGGCGAGAAGCCGGGGAGGTGCCAGCCCAGCCGCTCGGCGTACAGGCCGCCCTCGTTGAGGGGCCCGCGCACGGGGTCGATGTTGGCGGACCCGCCCGCGTTGCCCTGGATCTTCCAGAGCGTGAAGCCGGTGTCGTTGGTGGTGGTGGTCGTCGTCGTGGTGCCGGAGAGGAGCTGTGCGCCTAGGATGCCCCGCGGGTTCTCTACGCCGTGGGACGTCGAGGTCTCGTCGTGGCCGTGGTAGTCGACCAGCACGGTGAGGACGTTGTTGTCGGCGGTGCTGTTGCTGTTGTTAGCCCGGAGGAGGGCCGTGGACGGCAGGTCGAGGACCTGTGTCGTGGTCGTCAGCGAGGCGTTGCCCGGGTCCCCGCCGATGTGCACCCCGTTCAGCCAGGCGCTCCAGCCGAAGGCCAGGCCGCCGCTCGCAGTGATGTTGACGGATGTGAAGTTGGAGGCCCTGCTGAAGTAGCCCCGATAGATCTTCGGGCCCGTGTAGTAGCCGTAGTCGGACGAGAAGAGGACCGGGAGGGTGTATGGGCTGACGGGGGACGACGTGCTCGTCTTGTTGGCGATTACCCAGGCTGAATCGTCAAAGCCAGGCTGTGCCTCGGGAAGGGAATCTGCTGAGGTCCAGGTGTCCAGGGACGGTAGGGAGACGGACCGCGACTCGGTGCCTGGGATCTCGGCGGTGTAAGTGCCGTAGGCTGTCTTGGTGGCATCGAGATGCTGGCCGTTCCACACGATAGTCTCTATGGACGTGGACCCGGCGAAGGCCTCGAGCGTAGTTGCGTTGTCGTTGTCGCCGGATACCTCTAGCACGCCATCGCTGACAGACGCGTTCCTGACAAGGTATGGTCCCAGGATAAATATCCGCTCATCTGGTGATCCGTATACATCATCGCCGGTCGATGGTGCCCAGAAAGTCCATGCCGTCGGCTGGTCGAGCAGGTACACCAGCACGCCGTTCGAGAACTTGACGAAGCTCGCCCCCGAGCCTTGAGTGTAGGTGAAAGCCTGGCCGACTGAACTGCTGTTTGAAGAATGGAGCGATGAGCTCCCGTAGGCCGTGTATGTCAGACCGGCCTCACCCTTGAACGCAAACGCGCCGGTTTGACCTTCCTTGAGATAGAAGACTATGGCATCCGCACCGTCGAAACTGGCCCAAGTCGCGATGTCTCCCGAAGAGTAGAGCAAAGTGTGGTTACCGAACGCATAGTCCGTCACAAGGATCCTACTCTGCCTGCCGAGGAGCGAGACGTCCGAGACATTTACCGGTCCGGAGCTGGTGTCGAGTGTGGCTGAGAACGTCACATTGTCAGTGGACGCTGTGCTATTCTGCTGAGTAACTACGAATGTAGCATTGGTATCAGGGTTCTTAAGAACCCAGGTGAATATGGCATCCGTCGAAACCTGTCCTCTGATTAGCCCTGCCTGCATGCTTGCGAGACTCGATGTTACTCACTTGGAATCCAGTGCCATTGCCAAACATTTCCGTCTTGAGAAGGTCAGGCGAAGAGCTTGCGAACAAATTCACGAGCTTTGTTTGGAATAGCTTCGTCCACTGCTGGCGAGTTTCCCGAAGCGGCGCGCTGATAATCGTGAGTTAGCCCCTATCGAATCAGTGCCCGGAAGCAAAGCTTACGCATAATCATAGCTTGTGTACACGACAGGGGCAGCTGAGTGACCCCAGTTTGTGCCACCATAGGTCATATAGAAACTCTGCAATGTGATCTTCTGGCCAATGTTGTTCTTGTAGCTGCGAGGTGAGTCAGTAAATGTGACTGTCCTGAGCGCGTGGTACCAGTGGGATCCGCATGCTAGCTGGCAGTTGCCATGACGAGGCTGGCATGTACTTACAAGACATCTGGGAACTCTGGACTGTGCCAAGACTCGCACACGTCGTAGAACTCATCGCCCCAGTGACTTATGGAACCGCCCTCGAACTCCGGCAGAAGTGACGGCTGAGTGTAGCTGTTGTTTTGGAACCCTAGAGGGAGACTGGGTCAGACTTTGATGTCTGGAAATAGGGATGATGTCCGTCCTACTTACACTGATAGTATGTCCGGACAACTTTGTGGCCCGCGTTTGGATTGTCACATTTGAGACCTCCGGGATACGAGTCTAGACCGTAGATGTTCACGGCGCCTCCGACGTCCTCATAGTCTGTGCTCCAAGAATGGGACCGCATGCCCTTCTCGTTGCTTGTGGACGGGACAACGACACCGGCATCTCGGAAGGCGGCCTCGATCTGTTCCATGTATACGACCAGAGTATTGTCTGCCGTATGACGTGTCTCCTGCAGTTCATTTTCGACCTGGTTAAGGATAACCGGGCCACCGTTGGTGATCTGGTTTGTCGCTATGATCGCCCCGATCTTTTCGATCCATGGGAGCCAGGCTTCGTGATATGTCTCATCGCCAGTCCTGAGACTACCCAGACTGCCGTCAGACCCCCAGAGAGCGAGGCCTCCCCCATTTGTCTCGGCGTTGCTGTAGGGTCCGGCTCGCGCAATGACCCATAGACCGGCTTCCTTGGCATAGTCGAAAAGCTGCTGGACATTCTTCCCCGGGCTTTCGAAGTCGAAGACCCCCTTGGATGCGGAGTGGTAGCTCCAGAAGAAGTAGATGCTGAGGGTGTTGAAGCCATTGGCCTTGAGCTTCTGGAAGACGTCGAGCCACAGCTCTGGGACGGGCAGGCGCTGGTAGTGAAACTCGGCGCTGTTGATAAAGACCCTCTCGCCATTGACGAGGAGACTGTACTCGTCCCAGGCCACAACGTCGGTCAGGTTATTGGTGGTCGAGGAGACGCCGCAGACCCATGCTAACAGAGTAGCAAGGATAATGAAGGGACGCATGTTGCAAGACGTCTCGAGGCGGCTCAGATCATGGATGGCTGGAAGTCACTCACTCGATCATGCAGGCCGACATACGGACCCCAAAAGGGTGTGCATATTCGATCGTATATAAACACATATTGAAACCATCAAGAATGGTACCTGTCATTCAAGCTCCAAGCAATATCAACACCAATCACCATTGTTCTCGGAACAGTAGCCGGGTGATATGGTGAATCCCAGCAATCACACAATTGAGAGTGGATTCGGGGTGGCACCGGAGGAGGAATTTCGATGCATCATTGTGCCGAACCATACGAAGGTTCAAGGGACGGAAGGACGAGAGTGGTGGAATTGCCAACGTCGCCATCCCCAAGGCCATTCGATGCCATGTTGCCATGACATGTTGTTTGCAGCCATAAAAGTCCACGGGTACCTACCAGCGTTGGTTCATGAACCGGCCTGGCCAGACTTTTCCCCTCGCCTTGGAGAAGGAGTGCCTCGGGCATGACAAGGTGGGGCCGTCTGTCTGAGCGGCCCCGAGAATATCGTCGTGAGGTTATCGAGTGAGACGGCCGCACACGGCATCATCAGTCATGGGACGATAGCCATCGGGAAAGGACTCCCCAGAGATGCCGATAACATTGGGCCGTCACCTATCTTGCTTTCGGGATCTTGCATTGTTGCATCTTGCATCTTCCATCTTGCATCTTCCGGAAGACCTGCAGCACCCTCTCTGCCTTGATGCAGGTACAAGAACGGACGGACAACTTTCGACTCGCCGGCTCTTGGAGGAGTTTAAACCCGTCGTCTGGTGGACGATGACATCATTAATCGTTCAGAGCCATTTTTGGTCGTTCTCCAATCCGGATCTTGCGAATCAAGCTCGATCAGCCTGATCAACACGATGGACGGTGGGACCTGGCTGCGTATTCGATGTTGCGAGCCCAGCGCTGTTTTGCAAGATCAAGGTCACACCAATCACTCCTTTTGTATTCAAGGAGATAGCCTATATGTCGCACTGATACGATCATATAAAATCTGAGACAATTTGACACTATCGACGAACCTTATGTCCCTGAAGGTTTATCACCTGCCACCCATCACGATTCACGACTAGCCGCCGTTCTTATGGCCTAGGCCTTTCAAGCCTCCCAAGGTTCAAGGGTTTTGTCATGTGAGCAACAGGCACCGTTGAGACCACGAGTAACACTGTATCTATCTTTAGCCAACGTGCCTATCATGTCATAGTATACTATAGTATACATAGAGCCTACCTGCCTAGCATTTCTATCACATACGTGTAATATAGTACTATGTAGATCCTCTGATGAGGACATTGAATACTCAGGAGACCGGAACGTGACCAGATGAGACTGCCATGCTGGTTCACTACATTAAATACATGTACTTGACCTCGCATGAAGAAAGCCCGCGCAGACGCCCCTCAATCGACTCGTCTTTCTTGCGGAAAGGACCTCAACCACACCAACACTTGAATATCATGCCAATCATCTGTAGGAAGTTATATGACTACTTTGGCATGGTCTAACATATTGCAATGTTGGCCGGACCAGGGTAGCTGCCACCATGGTAGCATGGTAACCTTGCACAGGAACGAGGCTGAAAAGGATTTTGCGCCCGCCACACAACATCCAAGGTCCCATGGATCATACGGCGGAGCGGCTGTACCTGCATATATATGAGGTCCCATGATCCATGTCCCATTTAGTCCATATCGAAATTGGGGAAGAAAGGATGCGGTCTACATTACACCGTGCGCGCCAGCCATATATCACGTGTTGGGCTGGCTGGCTCGACGTCGTGTTGCCGTACATATGTACTTCCTACGAAACTAGCCAAGATCCGATGGATATTACCCAAGTACCCAGGACCCTTTCTTCCTTCTCTTACATGAATTTTTGCTTTTTGCATTTCTCATTTTTTTCTTCGCTTATTGGCGTCAATGCAATGGTGCCCTCTCACAGAGCACAGAGAATCAAGCCTCAGCCGGGATCATTAAATTTGCACTGCAGTCAGCATCTCATCTGCGCTGGCAGGTGGGGATTCCGGGTTGAAACATCACATGGGTACCATGGCACCCCCGATATCCTTTGAAGAAACCCAATACCACAGTCGCAATACCGTGCCCGGTGGTCTGGTAGTCGCGAAAGCTGAAAAAGTCTAATTTTTTTTTTTCTCTCCTCATTTTATTTCCCCTCGTTATCAGGCACAATCAAGCGCATGGCTTGCCTCCGCCTCTTTCCTGCTAGATACCCAGGAGAAAATTCTCGCGGGCTCGTTCTCTCTCCCCTCGGTGGTGGGAATCGAGGCTTCCGTTCCTCGATACGTCCCATATCATGCCTGCCATATCATGCCTGCCATGCCATGCCATGCCATGCGTGCATGGGATGGCTCGTCTGTCTATCTGTCGAGGAGTTGACGAGCGGCCTTGCCCGTCCGCGCCCCCTATACGAGACCATAAAGCGCACTCACAGCCCCTTGCCTAATGAACCTCACCGACATCTCGAGGACCACTTGGTTCATATACACCATACCCAGGTGGTACAAGGATCATGACATGCTG
This sequence comes from Cytospora paraplurivora, assembly GCA_021272945.2. NCBI lineage: Eukaryota > Fungi > Ascomycota > Sordariomycetes > Diaporthales > Cytosporaceae > Cytospora > Cytospora paraplurivora. The sequence continues at coordinate 21,098 of JAJSPL020000080.1, read as the reverse complement.
CCTCTCCTCTCCCGATCTCATTTATGCCCTATTGAGGTATTGCCCCACCGCCAACAGCAGCCGGCACTTGGCAGAAGTTCCGGCTGCAACCTCGCGAGAACCGGCTTGTCACAAGATGTGCCGGTGACTCGAGCAACGAGGTGGCTAGGTGCTATGTGGACGGACATGGCGACCGTCGAGCCCTTCAGGGAACCCATACCCATTACCTCGCATCGTAGTCTATACTGTATAGGTCTCTCGAAGGAGACCAATATCGACGTACGCCATTCCGGAATCAGTGAGAAGATGGGAGATTGAAGCTCGACGAATACGGCAGAGATCCTAGAAGGCCCCTTCATCCCGGCGCATCATATCACCAGTCGGCCTCATCCACTTGTGCACCCGACGAATAGCTTGGTACCGGTACATAGGTAAGCCCCACCAGCCCGCCCAGCCCAGGAAGGCTCAGCTTTTCTCCACCATGCAAGGAGCTTACGGAAGGAGACCCTTGCATCTGCTGTGCGACAGAGTCACAGGACCAATTGGAAACACGACAGAGACGAGACGGGGGGACTTGGGTTCCCACGCGACGAGATGAGACGCGTTTAATCCCCCGGTGCCATAGCTACCGTAGTCAACCTGAGATCCCACCGGGGTCCATATACAGACTCCACAGATCCCCCGTCATCTTTCGCTTCCACGAAGTCTGTTGTGCTCTCGACTCCTCCCTGCTGGTGTTCCATTGTTCCAGTGTTCCTGTCATGCAACACCTATATCACCTTGCCTAGCCCTATTCCCTGAGAGAGTCCCGTTATTGAGACCTCCTTGTCGACCCTGAGCCCAGTATCCCTATTTGCTCACTATAGCGTTATCTCGGGGCTCGCGCTCTCCTCACCTGGCGTCGACCTCACCAGCTAGCTGCCACTCGCATCTCCCCAGCGGGATCACCGGCTCCTCAGCCCAGCGTTGGCAAAGCCCGGCATAAAACTTGCGCGGTTTGTCCTGCCCGATCAACTTTTGTGTGCGTGTGTTATGCTATGCGTCTGGAAACGAACGGGGTGGAGCAGCACCAGAAACCTCATGCAAGGCACGACGACTCCACGGAGCCGGCCCGACAACTACACTACACTACAATACACTACACTACACTGTACCGTCGTGATAAAATCGTGGCTGTCCCGTACCCGCAGCATCTCGTCATCTTGATCCAACGCCTGGCAGCCATTACAAAACATCTGCCAACTTCCTTCCCAGCTCTACCCCGATCGTGCCGTCATCTCCTGCACCTTACAGCCTCGTCGACCCACTCCCATCGGGCCCACTCTGCCTCCTGGTCGGTGTCTAGAACCTGCATACACCATTGAAATCCACGTGCGCCGTTTTGTATCCCGGCCAAGCATCTCCACCGCTGTCATTTCCGACTTTTTCGCTCGCGTGCTTTTCGGTCACAGACGGTGCGCCGGTACGGGACCCACCGGCGCCGGGGCTCCATTGTCAAGGGGACGATCTGGAGCCATAACCCAGGGCTCGAAGATCCGGGGGTGTTGGTTGTTTTCGACAATAAGACAAAGGTCGGGCGCTTGTTTCTCGCACCTTGGCCGCCCGTTCTCTCTTTTGCCCTTTTCTAAGGCTGATAAACCTTCGTCCACTCGTTTATCTGATTTACAGCAGTATCTACGGATCACCACACTCGTTTATTGTTCCCTTCGGCCCGTTACATTGTCTCACGGCCCGGCCACGACCAGGTTGTCTTAGACCAACCGCGGAACACTCGCCAATTCTCATATATCAAGTCGGGACGGCACCCAACAACACCATGGGGACATCTCGAGCCTTGGCCTCGGCAGTGCTGGGGTTTATTGCCGTGCTAGCAACCACGACCATGTTGGCCCTCGATATCGTCTTCGCACAGCGTCACTTACATCCGACGCTGTCAACCCGGGTCACCGCCATAATATCATCCGTCTTAGAAGCAGCAGTGCTAGCCCTAATATCATGGATTATTTTTGCCTCCTTCAAACGAGAGGCCAGGACGATCACTGGGCTATTGTTTGCTTCTGTGATCGTCCTCTGTGTCATAGCTGCTGCACTGACAGTCGCCACACTTATCCGCCTTTTCAGCAGTGCCGCCGGCGGAAAGATCATCACTGGATACCTCGCAGGAGGATCAATCGCGCTCGTGGTCTCTTTTGTCGCACAGTTGCTGCTGCTCGTCGTCCGCTTCGTAGCAGATCGCGCGCAAGCCGAGAGCGGGCCACAGTCGCCAAACATGAAGGAGGTCGGCCGGCGTATGCCCGCTCGGGTCAAAACAATTCCGTATAGCAGCATAAGCCCGTCTGAGCCGGTCACACGGGATGTCTCAATGGAGTCCAAGCACCCTCCCACGTCCAGCGGCAGCAGACTCTCCGCTGCAGAGACGTTCTCATCAGTGGCCTCCTCGTTGACGCATGCCGTGCGCCCCATCTCGTCCAGGACCCGTCTGCTGTCGAACAGCCACAGCCTGCGCAGCCAGCGATCAGACGCATTCGGCCACCGGGACCGGCATAGCGGTGCGGAAAGCTTCGACTCCTGGGACACGTCGCCGGTCGACCCTCATAACCGGCAGACGGTGCTCGAGTCCACATCGCCCATCAGCGGCAACCGACTGCTCGAGACTATTCCCGCCAGCCCCACCACCAGCAGGAGCCCCAGCCCCGGCACAACGGTAGGGCTCGAGGCCCCCCGCTACCGAAGGCGCAGCCGCAGCTACAGCCCTTCGTCCCTGCGTACGCCACTTGAGCCACCACAGCGCGCTTTCACCCAGCAGCTCTCGATGAGTGAATCACATATACACCCTCTGTTCCGGTCCGACTCGCCAGACCCGCCTCCGCTGGCCACGCCTAGCACCGTGATCGTCGCAGCACCACAGGCAGGCCAGGTTATCTCGGATCGGGATAGCATCCGCAGTCTGAGCCGAATGCGAAGCGACAGCCTGCCCGCGGTGACCAGCCCGTTGACGAGAAACGGTTCATTCGACACCTTTGGGAACAAAGGCTCCAGCGTCTCAAGTGAGTGCGGCAGGTCCGACATGCTGGGAGAAGCAGGCAGGTCCCTGGAAAGGCCAGTGCGGAAAACGCCGAGCAGGGAAGGACCATCGGGTCCGGGGCTTGCTGCACTGCCGGGAGGAGTAACGTGGTGAGGCCGAGAAAGCCTCGACCAGAACATGGCACCTGAAAAGGGTGTCACATAATGATTTCAACGTCTTCTCTTAATGTCATGTCTAATGGGTTGCTCGGCCAACTCCTCGGCTGGGTATGAAGTGGGATCGGGCCACTATGAAGAAGAAGAGAAAGGCAAAGCAAGAAGAAGGAGTAGAAATGGGATATATATGATCGATATCCAGAGCGGACTTGGGTGCGATGAGCCAGTTTGACCCATCGGGTGGGATATACGATATGAACATCTTGATACCACTTCTTTTTCTTACAGCTTCTTTTTTTTCTTCTTTTTTTCCTAGCGAGGCGTTCATACGCAGTCAGACGAGACTGTTTCTGGATTGATTTGCTGTGTACAGTAGGGGAAGGTCAAGATAGCCAGTTCTTGAGCAGAAAGCAGTTTATAATCTAGAAAGCAGTTTATAATCAAAGAAAAGAAGAATTTGAAAGCAAACCAGTTAGTAGGGATATTATGTGTATATGTGAATGGAGAGATAGAAAGATGGTGAGAGTCGCCAAAGACAGATAGACCTATACACAGAGTGTTGATGTGTGCTGGCGCATGACGAATTGGAGGATAATCATGTTCGGGGACTTGGGTGAAAGAGGGGTCGTGGATGTGAGGAAGTCGGAAGTAAGAGCCTGTGCATTAGACGCTGAAGATGGTGATGATGGTGATGATGGTGATGATGGTGATGATGATGATGATGCAAAGTTTCTTTACTGTAACCACACAGCATCTACCATGTAGGTATGTAGGTAGGTACTTGGTAGCTGTTCGGTTACCTAGGTACCTAGGTAGGTAATGCTGCTGTGTTCTCATGCAGCCTTCCTCGGGGCAGCATCCAGGGGCCGATTGTCCAGCCGCAAGGCATCCGCGAGCCACGCCATGCGAGCCACGTCCAAGCTTCAAAAGAATTTGCCCCACATCTCACTGCCATTGACTGCCCAGGTGTTACTGGACCTTGCGGCTGCCGGCGGCAGCATGCAACAGACAACAGTGGGCTTAGGCCTAAATGTTGCCTTCATACTGCCCCACAGCAGCATCAGCGCCGGTCCCTCGCTGACATTCATCTTCAACTTTCTGAACCTCCCACTTCGACATCATCCACTTCACAACCAATCTCTCCCCTCCCTCCCCCTCCAAGAAAAAACACTTTCCTTCTCACAACACGAAGATCCAGAATTCTGGAAAAGAACCGAGCATCAAACTATACCATAGTCTGAAGCCAACAACGTCCACATCTACAATCGATACCAACCACAACCACCGACACCCCCACTATCGCCCAATATGAAGGTTACATTCAAGGTGCGTCAGATGCAGCGCCAGAGCATCTCACAAGACGAGATACTTCGCCTTCCACCCAAGCCCTCTTCTGCTTGCATTGCCCACGGACCGTGGTTTGCCTAACTAACATTTGCCGTTCTCTTTCACAGGACCTCAAGCAGCAGAAGTTCGTCATCGAGTGCGAGCCGACTGACCTGGTATGCCAAACACATCTCTGCCACTGCTCTGCGGGCGCCCTCATATTCGAGCCCAAACACAACAGCTGACGCAAGCTATAGATCTCTACCGTCAAGCAAAAGATCTCTGACGAGAAAGGGTGGGAGCCAAAGCTGCAGAAGCTGATCCACGCTGGTACGTCGTAGAAATATCATAGCACGGGATCGGGTGGGCGCAAAACCTCTGCTGACCAGATCACAGGCAAGATCTTGAAGGATGAGGACACTGTCGAGTCCTACAAGATTGAGGAGAAGGGCTTCGTTGTGTGCGTCGTGAACAAGGTAAATACTTTCCTGCCCCTCACTTAGGTCATCCAGATAACTGTGAGATGGCCCCGCTCACAAGACCCTAGCCCAAAGCCGAGCCCAAGGCTGCTGCTCCCGCCGCATCTTCATCATCTGCTGCGCCTGCGACCCCTGCACCAGCTGCCTCCTCTTCGACACCAGCACCCCCTGCCGCCCCGGCTGCCGCGGCTCCAGCACCTGTCGCAGCTCCCGCTACTCCTACCCCCGCCGCACGGGGCTCCGATGTGACTTTCAACGACCCTAATGCCCTGGCTCTGGGCGACCAGCGTGCCGAGGCTATTGCAAACATGGAGGCCATGGGATTTGAGCGTAGCCAGATTGATGCAGCAATGCGGGCTGCCTTCTACAACCCAGACCGCGCTGTCGAGTATCTGCTGAACGTGAGCTTGGACCCCGAGGAGATAGCTACATGTTGGCAGTAGGTCGTTGACAAGAATATAGGGAATCCCGGAGGACCTACAACAAGAGCAACGCCCCGCGGCACCAGCTGCCCAGCCCGCTGCCGCCCAGCCCGCCGCTGCCCCGGCTGCTGGTGGTGAGGACTCGGGCGTGAACCTGTTCGATCTTGCCGCACAGCAGGGACGTGGTGGTTCTGCTGGTGCCGGTGCCGGTGCCGGTGCTCGTGGAGGATCTGCTGCTGCGGCCGCTGTTGCTGCCGCGGCTGCTGGTGGCCAAGGTCTCGGCAACCTGGACTTTCTGCGACACAATGCCCAGTTCCAGCAGCTGCGTCAGGTTGTCCAGCAGCACCCCCAGATGCTGGAGCCCATCCTGCAGCAGCTGGGTGCTAGCAACCCCCAACTTGCCCAGCTGATCGCGCAGAACCCCGAGCAGTTCCTCAGCCTTCTGGGTGAGGCTGCTGACGACGACGCACCCCTGCCCCCTGGTGCTCAGGCTATCGCCGTGACTGAGGAGGAGCGGGATGCTATCGAGCGAGTATGTCTAGATCATATCATTCTATTTCCCCTAGAATTAAGGATGCTAATTGTGTACAGCTGTGCCGCCTCGGCTTCGACCGCGACCAGGCTATTCAGGCTTACTTCGCCTGCGACAAGAACGAGGAGCTGGCAGCCAACTTCCTATTCGACCAGCCCGACGACGAGGAGGAGCCTCCCGCACAGTAAATATTCTGTTTGGGAGATGGTTTGGCTTGTTTCTGCGTAGAAACAGGCCAAGGGGACGAGGCTGTTGAGCTGAAGACATCTGAATACGGTGTTGGGAATGTTGCGAGTCGGGCGAATGGCTAATGCATCTTCTCCCCATTCGGAGAGCAAACACACGACTGGAAGGCAATTTGTTTTGGGAGCAGTGGAGGTCGCATAGTTGCATGTGGCAGAATCGTTGGTCGACAGGCCTCGCTATGAAGCGCTCCTCTTGATGAATCCGATCGCCCCCCGACTAGTCGATTTCACAACCGCTTGTCACGCGTGTTACGAGAGAAGGGGTGTTTAATGGCGGGGTGACGTGAATGGCCTGGGTGGACTGGTGGAATGGCCTAGCAGGGACAGATGAACATGACGACCATAAATAACAGAATTGCCTTTGGTAGTCAGGCGACATAGGAACATGGAAGACTTTGCAAAATCTTGGTACTGGGTGTTTCTCAAATTCTGATATGCAAAGGCTCAGTTATCCTGGCCCCTTCTTGCACAATTCTAGTTCTTACACGAAAGCCCCGACTGCCTCGAGGCAGGGCATCCTGCCATAAAACACTGCGAAGTTTCGTCTCCTCTGTGGCCCTGACGCCGCCGCAGCCGGCCGACCGACCAAACAGCAATCCCTTAGGCCGGGTATCATAGTCCGCACGGATGTGCATGTGCATGTGCATCTGCATGCGTATGTGTATCTGTTCTCGTGAAACAAGGTAACAAAAGGGAAGAGCAGCGGACCGCGCCCGAAAAAGAAGAAACAAGACAAGGAGCTCTACCCATCTCGTCCATACATCCACTTATGCACCGATACCGCCGGCGAACATTGCCCTGCCGCCGCGCCTACCCCTTCCCCCACGGGCGCCCCGTCCCTTACCCCTCGCCGAGGCGGAGGGCAGATCGGTCTCGTCGATGACATCCGGGTCCGTGCCGACGCCGTACATGGCGGCCGGGCCGAGGGCGGCGTTCGCCTTGACGGCGGCGCCGTTGTGGTCTTCGGCGCCATCAAGATCGCCCCTGAAGCCATCACCACCACCATCACCATCACCGTCGTCGTGGTGCGACGCCTTGTCGCCCTTCCTCCTCCCGAACAGCTCGTCCCTCCTCCGCTGGTTCTCGGCGGCCTTGTCCTCCTCCTGGCGCCTGGTCTCGGCCTCCTGCTCCTCCTTGAGGCGGTCGAGCTCGTCGGTGATGGCCTTTGAGTCCTCGAGGCCGCCCGCGCCCCCGACGGCGTCCAGTGCCATGGGGACGACCTTCTCGCCGATGATGCACCTGTTGACGGCGGCCGGGTTGGCCCTCTCCTCGCGGTTGAACTTGAGCTTGACCTGGCGCCTGTTCTTGGCCCCGCCGAACATCTTGGCGATGGTGTTGAAGTCGGTGCCGAACATGCGGAGCCCGTGGTAGAACTTGACCGTCTCCTCGTCCGTCCAGAAGTTGCCCTGCGGCTGCCGCCGCATGTACGTCGCCTGCGTCACCGCCGTCGTGAACTCGTCCTCCTCCTGCTCGTACACCACGCCCCGCGCCGCGTCCGCCGCCGCGTGCCGGTCGTACTGCATCGTGCCCTCGTCCAGCGTCAGCTGCCCGTCCCGCATCACCAGCCGCGGCATCCCCGCGTCCGCCGGCGCCTCGATGACGACCGGCACCGGCTTCTTTGGCGCCGCCGGTTTGGAGGACAACGGCGGCGACGACGACGAGTCCGGGGCTGGTGTGCCCGCCTCGGAGGAGGCGCCGTCCTCGCCCTCTGGCAGGTCCTCGCCCGGCTGCAGCTTCCCCAGCTTCACGAGCCGCTGTCGGGCGCGCTTCTTGCGGATCCTCTCGCGCAGCTCGTCGTATTTGCTGAACTTGGACCCTATCCTCAGGTCCTTCGTTAGGTCGCCCATGACCATCTGCTCGTGGTCGACTGTCTGCTGCTCTGCGTCATCGGGCGTTACGGATCGCTTTCGCCGGGCCTGCTTCGCCGCCTTCTCTGCCTCTTCGTCCCCCCCTCCGTCTTCTTCATCACCAGTACGGTCTCCAGCCCGGGCGCCGTCATTCTCCGCGTCGGTCGTCGCCTGGTCTGCCGTCGCCGCCGCCTTCTTCTTCCTTGGCGCCTTCCTCTTCGGGGCCGCACTATCCTCCCCGTTCTCTAGACCACTCACCTGGCCACCGCCATCCTCGCCGTTGGTGGTAGGCGCGGCCTTCTTCTTCCTGGGTGCCGCCCTCTTCTTTTTTGGAGGGCCGTCCGTTTCCGCGCCAGGCTCGGCCTCGCTCTCGCCTGTTGTCGCAGCCGGCTTCCGCTTTCTAGGCTGCCTGGGCGCCGCCGGTTTCCTAGGCTTCTTCGGCGCGACAGCCTTCGATGCAGCAGGTGCCGAAGACCCTTCCGCGGTGTCGGGGGACTGTGACGCGACTTCTTCCGTGGAAGGCACCGACACTGTCTCCGGTGGGCGGACTGAGGGTGGTTTGGGCGCTGTGGTCTCGGCGATGGGCTGAGGCTTCGTGAATGCTGTAGATCTACTCGAAGGTGTCGCCTTTTCTTTTGCTGTGGTACCCGTCGCACTAGTCGGAGCCGTAACATCTACAGTGTCCTGTACAGGAGCGGATTGCTTCTCTGGCAGTCTCGAAGCGGGTTTGGTTATCGTAACTGGTTCGGCCGAGGCCCCTGATGGTGATACATGGCTGGCGCCCGGTTGCGCATTGTTGCTCGCCGATGTAACAGCTTTGGTAGGCTTGGTAACTACTGGTTTCTGGGTCGCTGTAGTATTGGTTACTTCTCCTTGACTGGGAACAGAGGGTACGGCCGTCACGTCTGTTGAGATGGCTGGACTGGGCCGGACGGATTGTGGTTCGGCAGTGGTGGATGCGACGCTATCTGGAGGCGCCTCGGTATTGGGCTCCTGGGCGGGTGTGGTCGTCCTTTGCGACTCTGTAGGTGTAGTCGCCTCATCCGTATCATGTGGAGCAGTTGCTGCTGGAGTCACAGCTGGCGGCACAGGCCGTCTTCTCGCGATGGGCGCCCGGGGCTTGAAGGCACCAGCGCCTTTCTTCAACATGGAACTCATCTTCGCACGATCTTAGTACTAGCCTCCGTCTTGCAGGAATTTCTGTTCGCAATGTCTCGATGGTCGGGCCGTCATCGCATTGGAATGATCTTCGAATGGCTCCTCTCGAAAGTGGTCGAAGCGCAGGAGATTTGAGTGATTCTGGGCGAGAGTGATGATGATAGCCTAGATAGAGAAAAGTGAGGACGGGAAGACTGGGGGAAACCCTACGGCGGGACTTTACGCGACTTTTAGTGGGGGGAGTTCACGTCCACGCCCCACAGTTGACAGACCGCAGTGCGTCAGGTGCCTAGCGCAGGGTCAACTGGCAGACTCCAGACTGGGTCAATGAAATGGTGGGGCTGAGATAAGCTGCCATCGCCTCGCCTGGCTCGCCGCTCCTCCCCTGATCAATCAGTACTAGCTCCCCGTACCTACTCCGTAATCCATAGTGCCAGCCCAACCTTGGAAACTCCCTCTGTTCCGAGCCGCTTCTGAAGAACTTGGCGACTTTGTGAAAACTCCATCTTCGATCAAACCTCGTCAACCTCAACCGCCACACGCTCAACACCCTTTGATGACCATCACGACTGCTCCATCCAGGTTATCGCCTGGCTCTAGGAGGTAATCTGTGGTCCATGACTTGCTTTCAGCAATTTCTTTCCTGATTTACGGCTGCCCGCCCTTTCTCTCAGCCTACCTGCCTGCCGACTCTTCTCTCTGATGCCTGTGGCCACTTCTCCCTCAGCCGCTCTCCCTACTTCCCCTATCGTCAAGATGGAGGACAGGAAGAGACCCGCTATCAACAACTCTGAGGATCTTGCTCCGCCTAGCAAGCGACACCAGGTCAATGGCAGCAGCAAGTCGCGTGACCATGCCGTGGACATGGGAGACGAGGCCTGGATCGAGGTGCGTAGAACTGCCAACCCCAACACCTCCTTTGTCTCCACCACTGTCACCACCGCACCTACTCCTCCTTCCTTCTGAATCATCAAACACGTCTTGTAAATGCCGTTGCGAGCATTTGACCAGCCCAGCATGGAGACCATCATCACCTGTCCTCTGGGCCTCCCGGTGGCCGTGAGACCTTGCTCACCGGTTCAGTGCTAATGCTTGGCTTCCTGGCTCCAGCATGTCGAGCTGTCAGGTTGTTCAATGCCCCTCAACTACCCGCTGGCATTCTCCCTATCTTGAATGGTCGCTACACTCCATCCTTGAATTCCACTCGAGCTTTCCAGCAGACATTAAGATGCTGACTGTTGGGCTTTTACAGGCGTTTCAAAAGGACGCAATTTACCGGCAGATGCTCGAGTACAAAAGAGAGAAAGTTCAACTAGAGACTCGTCTCGATGACCTACGAAGCAAATACGAGCATTATGACGATCATTTGAGAATAATCGACGCGTGGTGGCTTCAGGTGAGATGCGCTATCACGCCCCCGCATGCCTCTTGATTGCTGACGCGCCAAAGCTTCTGCAAGAAGTCCAGCTGCTCGCCGAAAACAATTTTACCGATAAATTCGAGGGTGAAGGTACGCCTTCTGCAGCTCAACCTGGATGCGATGCCTGTGACTCTAACTCTTGCACAGGTCTATCACCGTCGACCGGACTTGGCTTCGAGGATAGTCAGTTTTTCCAGAGTCACTTAGCCGACAAAGGAGCCTCGATCCAGTCGATCATCAAGCCGCTCTTCGATCGCTTGGCTGCCCAAAGGGGCGAGGTCAAGCCAGAGCTTGCCGAGCTGGAATCCAAGATCAAGTATCTCCTGGCCACGCAGAAAGAGTACAAGGTACAGTTGGAGGGGCTCGCCCAAAAGAAGGAGGAGCTCTCTGTAAATCTTGATGCTGCTATGCTGCGCGTTGTCAAGGCCGAGAAGAAATTGGACCGGGCCAAAAGCGCTCAAGTTCAAAAGCTGGAACAACAAGCTTTTGCTAATTCGACAAGCCGCTCAGCATCTAGCGCGGGAGAGAATGGCAAGGAGACCGGCAACGAAATCGGCGATACTAATGGCCATGACGAAGGCCTGCAACTGAAATATAAAGAGGCCGTCGCGGAGCTGGCCAAGCAGAAGGAGCAGTTGGAGTCGGCCATTTCTGACATCAAATCCTTGAAAGAGGAAAACTCATCACTGAAGATCCGTCGGGATAGCGTCACGGACGAGGATTTCGTACGAACGGATGTTTTCAAGGCTTTCAAGAACCAAAACGAGGACCTGATCAAGAGAATCAACGACTTAGAGGCTACTAACAAGCAGCTTCGCCTTGAAGCTGAGAAATTGCAGGCGGAGCGGACTTCATTCCGCAGCCAGCTGGAACATGAGGCCCAAGACGTTACTTCGGAGCTCGAGGAGCAGATTCAGGTGAAAGAGGCGGATCTCACCCGTGTACGGTCGCAGAGGGACGAGCTTCTTGCTGAGAAGGGCATACTCAAGGCCAGCCAAGAGCAGGAACGAACGTCTTTCGAGAACATGAAGGAGCTGGTCGGTGCTAAGGAGGACCGGATTCTTGCTCTGGAGTTGGAGCTCGAGCGACTACGTCCAAACGCAAAAGCGACCTCGTCCGACCCTCGGCCCGACCTGGAATCGCTCACAGTAGAGGAGCTGCGGGCGCAATTCTTGAAATTGGAGGAGGATTTCAAGTCTATTAACCGGGAATTGCCATCCATGGAGAAGGCGTACAGGAAATCCATGACACTCTCCCATAAGAAGGTCATGGACCACAATGCGGCGGAAGAGAGGATAGCAATTCTTACTCAGGAGAAGAGCAAAGCCGACCAGAAGTACTTTGCAGCACGCAAGGATGCAGACATCCGCAACAACGAGATCAGGACCCTGCGGCAACAAAACGGAAAGAGTTCGGAAATTATTGCGTCTCTGAAGGAGCACGACACACAGGCCCGTACGCTCGTCAGCAACCTCGAGAAGCAGCTTACGGACCTGCAGCGATCCAACACTGCCATAGTGGAGGAGAACCGAGGACTGAAGGTTTCGAGTGCGGAGGCTACCAAGTGGTCAGAGCATGTCAAGTCGCAAATCGCGGATCTTCAGAGTCTAGTGAAGACGAAGGATGCTTTGGCTGTGGACAAGCTAGAACAGGCCAATCGCCACGAGACGGAGGCTGAGCGGCTGAAAGTGCGACTGGACCACGTCCAAAAAGACCGGGATACCTGGAAGAAAAAGGCTCTGGGCAAGGTATCGGAAGAGGAAGACGTTTTGAGAGTGAGTTGCTGCGCCCTGCTCCGTTCCATTGATGGAATGTTGTCTGACCGATTTTTACAGAGAATTGCCCTTTGTTCCGTCTGCCAGAACAATCCCAAAGACTGTATGCTCAAGACATGCAATCACTTCTTCTGCAAGGAGTGTGCAGAGGCACGTCTTACCAACCGAATGAGGAAATGCCCTACCTGCAGCAGGGCTTATGACCGTCCGGACATTATGCAGATCTATTTGTCAAACTGATTGGCATGATGAGACGCAAGGGCCGCGGTCGACCTTGCTGTGGCTCTATTCGAGGATTTGACGTGCATGACTTAAACGACAGGTTGTGGGCAATGTTTGGATTGAGATCATGTGTACTTTTACTTTGTACAGGAAGAGAACAATACCCCAAGGAGAAGCAGGATTGAACAGGCGTCTCGGGTCAAGAACATGATTGTTCAGGGTACAGTAAATGGATATCGAGTGGCGAGATCCTGATAGATACTCATGAGGGCCTTACGGCTGATGCGAATACAAATGCACATAGAATAATTGATGAGATGGAGACATCTTACAATATCGGGGAATCCAACGGGACATGTTATCCATGGACGATTAAGCTTTTGATCATTACTGCGATGGCATTACAGCTACAGCACCAGAGGAGGACTGCCCCAGGAATGCTGTCGGTCCTCGTCGTTGGTAGGCGAATCAGTAGGGAACCCATCAACGCCGACTCGTCGAACCGAAGCCTGTGCTCTCGTAGCGAGAGCTGCTCGCACCTGAGTTGCTGCTCGACCCAGAGGAGTTTGACCTCGACGGGCCCGCTCCCCCGCTGCCGCCGCCCCAAGTGCTGCCGTAGTTCCTCCCAGCACCACTGTTACGGTTATTGCCCATCCTTCCAACGCCGTAGCCAGCGGCCGCTCCAGCTGCAGCGCTCCACACATCAGGCCGCCAGCCTTGCTGTTGCTGCTGTCTGCTGGCCCCTCCGGATCGCTTTGGCGGATTCCGGTTATTGTTGCTGTCCGTGCCCGGGTAAGGAGGTGGCGGATCGTCCCAGCCGCCGCCACCGCCGCCACCACCACCACCCCAGAAATTGTTGTTGTTGTTGCCCGCCCGGGGCCTACGGTTGCCGTTGCCGCCGTCCTGACGTGGAGCAAGAAAGGCGTTGTACACGATGTAGCCCAGGACAGAGAGGAAGATGGCCCAGAAGACGTAGGGGAACCAGTCCGTAGTCCCGCCTAGTCCTCCCCCACCACCACCACCACCACTACCCAGGCCAGGCCACCTCTCCTCGCCCTCGCGCGTCAGGACGAGCCGGTACTCGACGCCGCAGCTGCCCCTGAGGACATAAGGGTCGTCCGGCGAGGCGTAGCCCTCACAGATGACGTCGGTGGACCCGAGCTTGAACTCCGGGGGCAGCTGGGCGGAGCAGGACCACTGGATGTCCTCGTCGCCGTAGCCGGAGCCCTTGTTCTCGCAGCGCATGACGTCGACGGTGTACCTGGAGCATATGGGCTCCGCCGAGATGCACTTCAGCTGGGGCACGGAGGGGACGCGGCGGTGGGCCGTCTGCCGGTCTGCTCGTAGGGTGAGGGACTGGACCTGGGAGAGGAGGATTGCGTCTCGGGGTTTTGCCCCCACCGGGGGGGTGAGGAGGGCGAGGGCGGCGGGGAGGTGGTTGAGGAGTCGCATCGTGGGTGGGAGCTCCTGGGCGGCGGGGGTTGGGTTAAGCTTGTTGTTGAGACTGAGACACCGAGTCCGTGGAGCTAAGAGATAGGAGTCAAGATTAGGTTTACAGGGATATGTGTGCTCGGCAGAGGACAGCTTGCACCTCTGAACTCTGGTTATGTGATGGTTGGTTAGGATTAGGTTTCCCGTTGAGGCAGTGACGAGGCTGGGCGGACTGACTTCTGCCTTCTGCAGTGACGTGTGTGGGGTAAGGCCCTGCCTGGCCGCTACAGAGTGTTACGAACGTACCTAGGTACCTACTTCCGTTCCAAGGTTGCCAGGATATCGACCTACCAGTACCAGTGTTTGCACGTACCCGAGACTTAGAAATCGTGAACCGTATAACGTATACCGTATTCTGTGTTCCCGATATCCGTGATCCGTACTTCTCGGCCGATTTCACCAACAGCCAACACGTGCTTGTGTTCACTAGGCGTGTTGGTATACACTTATGCTTTGCCGTATGGTACAAAGTATAAATCAATGACCTACCTACCTAGGTGCCTGAACAATTGAAGATAGACATGCGATAACGGAAGACCAACCTCAACAGTAGGTTGCGAAGAGATGAATACCTCGAACGAGACTGTCATACTGTCCAAGACCAGTGACGATACTCGTGGTGCCGTGACAGCGCGGCTGGTCGAAGACCCGTAGATACTGTACTACCTATTCCGTCTTGATCCTTCTCACCGAGTTTTGCGCGAAGGTTACAAGTCCTACTGAGCATGGGTATATATCGAGTACAGGAATTGCCATGGATTCCATGACCGGTGGCTAGACCGACGTTTTGCTGTAGCAGGATTCCGCATATTAGTCCACCATCTCCCCTCGCCCAGACTGCCAGAATGAGGCCAAGGACAAGATACGATCAAGAAAGTAAATTAGCTTTTTCCTTTGCCTAAAGTTCTCAGACTAAAGTACGTACGTGCATACGTGCATACGTCCATCGACACACAAATGATCTCCAACTTCTAGAGCGTTCTTCGGCCCGGCTCCGACTCCATCCTGGTCTCGCTTTCGCAATGATCCATACATATAGTACATAATACCTGGTACATATGCGGGCCATGGCGATATGAGTACGCGTTGTCAGCAAGTGACATGGCACCAGGCTGCCAGGTAGCCAGGATGATCAGTAGCATTGAGCTACTGGACCGGGGTGGACCAAGTCTCTTGCCTAAAACATAACGGCGACCAGGAGTTGGCGGTCAACCCGACTGCCGCTCCCAGGGTCGATGCTGACATCAACGAGCTTGCGGAAGCAGTAAGCTACCACCACCATATTTATAACATGTACACTAGTCATGAATCCTTGCGGGGCGGTCGGGTTGCAGGACGGCCCCGATGACTTCGCCGGCGTCACATACGGAGGTGCTAATATTCGGTATGGCTCACCCGTTCCGTCACAGTCTGGCAGCTCTCTGTGATGATGCAGATGATGTATCGATAGCAGAAGATAGCCGGCTAACATTCCACGTACGTACTGCAGTACACCGTCATCTGGAACAATAGAGAAAGAATCACCGTGCATGGGCTGGCTGGAAGGTGGGGCTACCGAGGTTTCGGGGTTCAACCTTTGAACTGGTCTGATTTCGGGGTTGACTCAATCTCCACCTGTGCATCCCATTCGATGATCATGTTACAGTACTGTACAGTCTATACTAACTTATACTGGTTTAATTTGTGACAATCCTGCCATTCAAACATCGGCAGCCATTATGTGCCGAGTAAGCATGCAGGGCATGGGGCTCTTCGGACATTCCAAGAGTCCGTGGTCCGCAGTCCGCTCTGCACTCAGTATAGTGCATCGAAGCGACATCTCCCTCCTCCTTGCAAAGATCCGCCCTAAGGACGCCAAACCCCTTTCGAGGCGGGGCCAGCACTCGGGAATGCAAAGCTACTGCTTCGGTACGGCGGCGAAGATTCCGCCCCGTACGCGTTCCTCGTATCTACGTATTTGTTGTCTCCTGGTTCGCCTCCTTACACAGGACATACCGGTTTATGTATCCACCAGTCCCATCCACTGCTGCTTCTTATACGCCTGTACTCCGCAGTCTACACCTTCATATAGGACCGGACATCTTCACCCTCTCTACTTTGCTGCTTGCGTCAGGCTCCACCTGTTATCGATAGATCGTCAATCAGATCTTCGAGGACGTACAAAAAGGATCACTTGGCTTTGCACTGATATTGCGCCGGTATATCTGATCCAACATTCGACGACTTCACTTGAATAGTATCCCTGGACAGCGGACCCACCACCGTTCTCAGTCACGCACCACCACACCCGCTCGACACCTAGCACGGATTAATATATCTTCAGTCCTCCTTCATTCTCGCTGCCCTCGCAGCGCGAGGTCAAGGAAGGCATCATGGCTGAGCAAACATCAGAAAAGCAGCTCGAATCCCAGACGGCACATACTCAGCCACCGGTGTCTGGTATTGGTGATGAGATAGCTGGCGGCATTGCAACACTGGTGAACGAGAAGGAGACGGCCGCAGGACAGCCTACAAGCAAGACACCAAGCATATCTAGTGAGAAACGTGCCGACCTACGCAAGCTTGACTCTGCGGTCATAAAACCCGACGATGGAAAGAAGAATGACCCCTACGAGAATATGTCACCGGAGGAGGCCGACATCCTGAAAAGACAGGTCGAAACTCCAGATGTCAAAATCGGCCTGGCTACCTTGTATCGCTACGCTACCAGGACTGATCTCATTCTCATATTCATTGGCTCCGTCAGCGCCATTGCTTCTGGCGCAATCCTGCCAGTCATGACGGTCATTTTTGGTAGTTTACAGGGCACATTCGCTGGCTACTTCAACGGGACAGAAACATACGACAGCTTCATGGATTCGATGACGAGCCTCGTCCTGAACTTTGTCTATCTGGGCATTGGAGAGTTCTTCGCCACTTACATTGCCATGGTGATTTTCATATACACCGGCGAGCATATCACAGGAAAGATCCGGGAGCATTACCTCGAGAGCTGCCTGAAGCAAAACATCGGATTCTTCGACAACATCGGCTCGGGAGAGGTCGTTACGCGCATCACCGCCGACACCAACTTGATCCAGGACGGCATCAGTGAGAAGGTCTCCCTCACACTGGCCGCCCTGGCAACATTCGTAGCAGCTTTCATCATCGGTTTCATCGAGTACTGGAAACTGACCTTGATCCTCTTCTCGACCGTCGTGGCGATTTGTGTCATCATGGGTGGTGGTGCGCAATGGATTGTGAAGTACAGCAAACAGAACATCAACGCATACGCGCTCGGCGGAAGCGTGGCAGAGGAGACTCTCAGCTCGGTTCGCAATGCCGTGGCCTTCGGCACGCAGGACAGATTGGCCAAGCTTTACGACACTCACCTGGTCAAGGCCGAGTTCTATGGTATCAGGCTCAAAGGTGCTCTTGCTATCATGATCTCGTTCCTGATGATGATCATGAACTGGAGTTACGGCTTGGCATTCTGGATGGGCTCCAAGTACCTGATCGACGATGTCATCCCCTTGAAGAAGGTTCTCACAATCGCCATGGCCGTCATGATTGGTTCTTTCGCACTCGGAAACGTCACGCCGAATGTACAGGCTTTCACAACTGCCCTCGGAGCCGCGGCCAAAATTTACACGACGATCGACCGCAATTCTCCGCTTGACAGCAGCTCTGAGGAAGGCGAGAAGCTCGAGAAGGTTGAAGGTGCGATTCGGCTTGAGAACGTCAAGATGATCTATCCTTCAAGGCAAGAAGTCGTCGTCATGGACGACGTGACACTGGACATTCCTGCCGGGAAAACTACGGCCCTTGTCGGCGCCTCGGGATCTGGCAAGAGTACTATCATCGGGCTGGTAGAGCGCTTCTACGAGCCGGTCAAGGGCAAGGTGTACTTGGATGGTCACGACATCTCGACACTCAACCTGCGTTGGCTTCGGCAGCAGGTCGCACTCGTTAGTCAGGAGCCAACCCTTTTCGGTACTACCATCTATGAGAACATCCGTCACGGTTTAGTCGGTACTAAGCACGAAGATGCGAGTCCTGAGAAACAGAAGGAGCTTGTCGAGGCCGCCGCCGTCAAGGCGTATGCTCATGACTTCATCACTGCTCTTCCTGAGGGATACGAGACGCACGTTGGCGAGCGAGGATTCTTGCTCTCAGGTGGACAGAAGCAACGCATTGCTATCGCTCGTGCAGTCGTGTCGGACCCTAAGATCTTACTGTTGGATGAGGCTACTTCTGCATGTAGGTTTCCACCCCATTTAACACGTCCAGCTTCCTTATAGCAGTACTAACACATCCGTTAATAGTGGATTCTCGAAGCGAAGGTGTGGTACAAGCTGCCCTGGAACAAGCTTCCGAGGGACGGACCACCATTGCCATTGCTCATCGTCTGTCAACTATCAAAGATGCCCATAATATTGTTGTCATGAGCCAAGGACGCATAGTAGAGCAAGGTAATCACAATCAGCTCCTCGCGAAGCAGGGTGCCTATCACTCTCTGGTCACGGCACAGGCGATCGCGACGGTCAGCGATTCGGACGACGACTCTTCGGAGCACGATATGGATATCCTCAACAAGGCAACATCAGAGGGAGAGACTGTCACGGCCATCGAAGCTGATCCTGATGACTCCAACATCGCCGATCGTTTGAAACGACAAACCACCTCCAAGTCACTCTCTAGCATTGCTCTCCAGGGACGCAAGCCCGAGACTCACCAACAGTACTCGTTGTGGAAGCTAATCAAAGTCATTGCATCCTTCAACAAGGAAGAATGGAAGTGGATGGTTTTCGGCCTCGTCTTTGCCGCACTTTCGGGCGGAGGTAACCCGACGATGTCTGTGATCTTCGCCCACATCATCGTCGACTTATCGGTGCCAGTAACACCCGAGTCAATTCCAAAGATGAAGTCAGACACCAGCTTCTGGTGTCTGATGTACCTGATGCTGGGTTTGGTCATGCTACTTTGTTTCTCAGTACAGGGCATCATATTCGCACTCGGCTCGGAGCGCATGGTCCACAGAGCGCGCGACCGCGCCTTCCGTGCCATGCTTCGCCAGGATGTCGAGTTCTTTGATAGGGACGAAAACACAGCGGGAGCACTGACATCTTTCCTGTCCACCGAAACGACGCATATGGCAGGTCTCAGCGGCGCCACACTGGGCACAATCCTTATGACGATTTCGACGCTCGTCGCCTGTGTCGTTGTCGCCATTGCTATCGGCTGGAAGCTGGCACTTGTGTGTGTTTCCACCGTGCCTGTCTTACTCGCTTGTGGCTTCTTCCGTGTATATATGCTGTCACAATTTCAACAACGCTCCAAGAGGGCCTACGAGGGGTCCGCCAGCTTCGCCTCCGAGGCAGTCACGGCCATCCGAACCGTCGCCTCGCTCACGCGAGAGGAGGACGTCCTGCAACAGTACCGCGCCAGTATAGCCAGCCAGCTGAAGACCAGCACCAAGTCTGTCCTGAGGTCTTCGACCCTCTACGCGGCCAGCCAGTCATTCTTGTTCCTGTGCTTTGCACTGGGCTTCTGGTACGGTGGCACGCTTATCGCAAAGAATGAGTACTCGCTCTTCCAATTCTTCCTCGTCTTCAGCGAGGTCATCTTCGGCGCCCAGTCTGCTGGTACCATCTTCTCGTTCGCGCCAGACATGGGCAAGGCGCAACAGGCGGCCGCCGAGGTACAGAAGCTGTTTGACCGGAAGCCCGAGATCGACACGTGGTCGACGGAGGGCGAGCGCGTGTCTCACACAGAGAAGAACGCCATTCGGGGCACCATCGAGTTCCGCGACGTGCACTTCCGATACCCCACGCGCCCGGACGTCCCCGTCCTCAGGGGCCTGAACCTCCAGGTCCAGCCTGGCCAGTACATCGCCCTTGTGGGCCCGTCAGGCTGCGGCAAGTCGACGACCATCGCGCTGCTGGAGCGCTTCTACAACCCGCTCGCGGGCGGGATCTACGTGGACGGCCGGGAGATCTCGAGCCTGAACGTCAACGACTACCGCAGCTTCATCGCGCTGGTCAGCCAGGAGCCGACGCTGTACGCGGGGACGGTCCGTGAGAACATCCTGCTGGGCGCCACGGACCCGGACAGCGTGACGGACGAGCAGGTGGAGGTGGTGTGCCGCGAGGCCAACATCTACGAGTTCATCATGTCGCTGCCGGACGGGTTCAACACGGTGGTGGGGTCCAAGGGGACGCTGCTGTGGGCGGGGCAGAAGCAGCGCATCGCCATCGCGCGGGCGCTCATCCGCGACCCAAAGATCCTGCTACTGGACGAGGCGACGTCGGCGCTGGACTCGGAGTCGGAGCACGTGGTGCAGGCGGCGCTGGACCGCGCCGCGAAGGGGAGGACGACCATCGCCGTCGCGCACAGGCTGTCCACCATCGCCAAGGCGGACTGCATCTACGTCTTCGACAAGGGCGGCGTTGTGGAGGAGGGCACGCACCAGGAGCTGATGAGGAAGAACGGCAAGTACGCCGAGCTGGTAAGGCTACAGAGCCTAGAGAAGATGTGATGGGTCTTCGGGATTCTTATGGAGGGAACAAAAAACGAAAAGTACGATTCACGTGTTGGGGGTTGATAATATCATGATCAGCATTTCCGGGGGATGACCCACCGGGTGGGGAGGGAAGAGAGGAGCTTCTGAGGGCGATCTGGGTTGGGTATCTATGTGCCAGATCCACTCCCCCTACTCCTCATGTTCATGCGCATGCATTTCCGGAGCGAAGGAGCGAGGGTTTTTTCTTGTTTGATATTTCACGCCGGAGTCGCGCATCTCGCCTTGCATTGATAGCTGGGGTACGCCGTGATGTACACCTACCTACCTACCTGCTAGATACCCGGGGAGCATATGTACACAGAGCCGGCGTTGAGGGGGTCTCCTGATGGGATGATGGACGGGCTAGAGGGACGCGCTCATCTTCCTCGCAGCGGATGGGGTGTTCAAATGCGATTTAGATATATACACACAGGCGGGGTTCTTTTTATAGATATCCACTATACTATTGATTTCTTTCAGG
>JAJSPL020000079.1:0-63386 GCA_021272945.2 Cytospora paraplurivora | reverse complement strand
CTAACTACCTTAGGATATATTCTATTACTATTAGTTTGCGACTACTATATAGGCTATTTAGGCTATACCTTCCTTCAGCCTTATACTATTGATTACTTAGCTTTTCCTCTTATAGGTATTAGGCAGAGAATAGTTACAAATAATAATAATAAATGAACTAATTCAATCAAAGATTACTATATATATAAGAGACCTACTAATAATCACTTTTCTAAAGCTTATCTAGATATTATATAATAGCTTAGTAATATGATATTATCGGGGTAGTTAGTATGATTCTACCTCGTAGATCTTAGAAAGCAGAACGTTTATAGGTATATATACTTACTTATATATATACTAAGAAGTAGAATTATATAGAGAGGGGAGAGTATTAGCTATAGATAATAGTTATAGATAATAGTCTCGAGCTAGCTTAGGACGAGATATATCATATATTTGCTACTGAGGCTAAATCAGATGAAGCTTACTAGTGAGTAAGCTGAGATCTCAAGTAATTCATAGATAGAGAGATATTACTATAGAAGCTAGGAGAAAATATATATATATTGATATTTAGAAGAAATATTCGGATAGTATAAAGCGAAAATCTCTTCATATATACTTATTCTACTATAGTTATATAATATTACTTACTGACTTTGACTAGGTATTATTAGCCCTACTATACGAGAGTGATCTTCGGTTTACTTCGAATTCTAGATATATCTATATAGTTCGTCTATATATTCCTAAGAGTAATAATATATTTACTTATCCTAACTCTAGTATAAATAGCCTTATTATAGCTAATATAATATAAATCTTAGATATACCTTTATTACTATACCTATACTAGCTACTATAGTTTAGAGTATATATTCTATAACCTATAGCTAGTATAAGCTATCGTTATCTTACTATAATATTTATAGTATTATCTTAAGCTATATAGATATTCAGAAATATATAGGGTAGTATAACTCTAGTAAAGGCGATTAAAGCCTAGATAAGGCTTCGATATTAAGAGAACTATATAGCTAGATAGGGGTAAAATAAATGATCCTCTAGATACTATTCGATCAGCTAATATACCTCTTTGATATAACTTAATAGTATTATAGCCTTAGAACCTATCTTATATAAGGGAGCAGCTAGGTTAGTACTACTACTCCTATCCTCTAGATAGCTATATAGGCTATTGAACTAAAGACAATATTAAATATATCGTCTATACTACTGAATTTCTCAGGCTATTACTCCTAATACTAGTACTATAATTCAAAGTCTTTATACTTATAATAGGCTGATATACTATTATAACTTATAAGTATATTAGGGGTCTAAGGTTAATACTATAATCTAGATTCTATTAGGTTACTACTTAGTATTAGACCTTAGGGTTCTAAATAGAGTATATAATAGAGTACTTACTCTTCTTTCGCTGATAATATTATATAGACCTTACCTTCTATTGCAAATAAGTCTATATAAGTCCTAGATAGTCCTCGATGATATCAGTAATACTTATATTCTATATTTTGTAGAGGTATACTAGTAGCTTCTAGAATAGTTCCTTCTAGTCGTCCTCGCTAATATTAGACTATAGGGGTATAGAATCCTATAATAGATACCTTATATAGCGCTTGATAATATACTTCTACTCAGGTAATTAGTGATATTACTACTATACTAGTAAGAAGTCGAATAGACGAAGAATATAGGGTAGATAGAGGGACTAGTAGGGGCTAGTAGGGTTTAGTAGGGTTTAGTAGGGTTTAGTAGGAGTTAGTAGAAGTAGATAGAGGCAAAGTAGGATAATACAGTCGTAGGAAATAAAGGGGGACCTAAAAGAGAATATAAGGTACTAGCTATTCATATATTCTAAGCAATAGTCCTAGTTAGAAAAACCTATTTAGCCTAGGTAGTTTAGCTAATATATAGAGATATAGATTTATAGGTTTATATAGAAAATATAGATATCCTTCGAGAATTCGTAGTTTTTATAATAATACTTTAGAGAAATTACTTATTGATGTATAATATTAGTCCTTACTGCTTATCACCTGCTATGATGATAATAATAGAAGTACCTAGTATGAAAAAGGACTTCATTGCTCTCTATAAATTAATATATATATACCTAGGAACTAACTTGAATAGCTAATAGCAATAGAAATCTAGTAGCCTATACTATATATACTATATCCTTAAGTCAAACCCCTTGGATCTAGCTACCTTATTTCTATACTAAGTACTTATATTTCTTAAAGCTCTAATAAATCGAATAAAATAGCTATAAGTCTAGTTTATCTTATATACTATATATATATACTTAGCTAAAATAAAATAGAGTTTATAACTATATATAGTAAACCTCTAATATTATATTAATTTATAAGTAAAGTATTCTTAAGATATTAAAGATTACTATAGCTTCTCTACTATACTACTAATAATTAAACTTATAATTCCTCTATACTTAAAATTACTATATAAATGAAATATTAATAATATTTTAGCTCTATATATTTTATAATTACTAATTATTATATAATTATACTATATTTAAGTCTATATATACTAATTATAGTAGGAGTTAACTAAAGAGTACTTTCTACTATACTTAGAGTCTATATCAATAAAGAGGTTTAAGGTATTCTATATAATATAGTCGCTATAGTTAATTAGAGATTACTCTTATCAATAGTAAGATTAATACTTAGATTGATCGCTGAAGAACTAACTAATATTATCTACTTGAAGGGAATATTCTACTTATATATTTAGCTCTTCATCGATAAACTATATTAACTATATCTATATTTGATATAGTCGTTTCTCGACTATATTGACTACTAATGCAGGGAATAGTAAATATAGATAGGTCTATAAGACTAGTAGAGGATAGGGGTTTTCATTTTTTTTTCATACTTTCTATAGTAGCTAGATACTTGCTATAGATAATTAATATATATAATGCCTTTCATATATACCTAATTAGACCTGAATTACTGAAATAAGTACTATTATAAGAGGATAATATTCAAATTATACTTATAAACTCTTGAGTAGCTAGCTCTTGCCTAGGGGTATAAGTCATTTAGCCTGCCCTCTGATTTACTACGTCTATAGTCTATATAGTCGCTCGATTGAACCTTTAACCCTTAGGTCACCTGACTAGGTAGGTCCTTAGGTCTTTTTTTAGCTACTATACTATAGCTATTAGTTCCCTCTTTCTATTCTATATATAACCCCTAGTACCTTAACTATAGGTTATAATACTATATATAAGCTATATATAAATATTACTTTATTCTATATAAAATATATAAAAATAAATAGAGCTATCTATATATATTATATAATAAAGCTTTTATATATAATATTATATAATTTATAATTAATATAAAGTATAAAGAGTATATATAATTTATAATATATATTATTCTTATTATATTTGAATTTATATAAATTAAATTATTATTATTAGTATATATACTAAATTAGAGGGCAGGCTAAATAACCTATGCCTCTAGGCAAGAGCTAGCTGCTTAAGAGTTCATAGGTATAATTCGAGTATTATCTATTTATAATAGTACTTATTTCAGTAATTTAGGTTTAATTAAGTATATATAAAAGGCATCACGTATATTAATTATCTATAGTAAGTATCTATCTGAAAGAAAATATAAAAAGAAAATAAAAACCCTTATCCTCTACTAGTCTTATAGACTTATCTATATTTACTATTCCCTATATTAATACCTAATTTCTAAGTAATCTTAAATATTTATAACTTTCTTACTTAAAAGCTTCAAATATTACTAATATAACATTTTGCAAAACTCTACTTAGTTATATATTTAATATATATAATAGTATCTAATTTAAAAGATTTATATTAATAGCTATTTTATTTGATTTATTAGAGCTTTAAGAAATATAAGTAGTTAGTATAGAAATAGAGTAGCTAAATAGGAGGGATAGCTAAATCTAGAGGGGTTAACTTAAGGCTTCCTATCTTTTCAGAACTAAAAATAATAACTAATCGCTTAGAAACTAGACCCTATTTAATAACCTTATCTATAGATACCTAGTATATATATATATACGCCTATAGAATGAACCCCTATAGTATTAGACCTAAGGTTTTAGTATTAGTAGACCTCTTCCTATATAAAAGTAGTCTATATTGACTAGGTTCAAGCAGAGCTATCTAAATATATATATCAACTAAATAACTATTAGTATAATATAAAGTAGGTCTCTAGTAAGAAAATATATAATATCATATAATTTATATATAAGATACTATACTAAAGTAGAGGTTAACTAACCCTATAGTACTAATCAAGGCAGTTGAAAACTATAATATTCTTATAACCTTATATATTACTAACTACCTACTTATAACGATCAAATTAGTAGATAATTGTATTAGCGATCTCCCTAACTAGCTTATTATATAGTTATAGCTCCTTCTTATACCTTCTATAATAAGATTTAAGTATAGGCCTAAGGTAGTAATACTATAGGGTTAGGGACTCTTCTTCTATATAGAATCTATTATAATTTGAATCCCTATAACTAAGATCTATTTAAAGGGAATCTATATCTTTGATTAACCCTTATTTTTAGAAAATAACTCTACCTACTTAATATACGATATTATATCTATAGAGAAACTTTTCATATCTATAGCTAGCTTATTTATATTTTCGATAACTTTACTGAGATCCTTATCTATTTTCTCAAAGCGATCGCTCCTAGTGATCTCTTTCTCGATATAGTTAAATCTATACTTATATTAGTTGATTCGTGAAATCTCCTTCTTAAGTAATTCTAGTCAGTATATTATACTTTCATATAAACTTTCAGTATTAGAGTTTAAGTAAATCTTTACTAATAGGAAGGATTTACCTCTTCAAGTTTATATCAGAGAATAGCTAAGCTATTTATTCTCTTTCCTCGAAAAGAAGTATAAGGGACTTATCTATCTATATAAATTTATTCTATATATATATATTCAGTAGTAATATATTATATAAATATATAATACTAGGGATATAATAATATATATATTAATAATTCTAGTATAGGCTACCCTTACTATTATAGAAAACTCCTAGCTATGATTATATCTGATATAGCTTCTTCTCTAACTATAAGCTAGAGTACTTATATCCTTCGAGTAAGATAGCTACTATACTAACTAATATTTATATAGATCTAATATAATTCAGGATTGAGAACCTGCTTAATAATATATACGAGGCGATACTAAGGTTCGATGATAAGGATTTCCTCCCTATTACTTTCTTTTTCAAGAATATCATCTATTCAAGGAGGATATAAGTAGTATAATTTATCATACTACTCGAGGCGCTTAATAGTATATTAATTATTACCCTATATATAGATTTCTTCGATAAATTATCTTCTATACTAATATATTATTAGATAATATACTAGATAATCTATAGAGGTATCTAGCTATATAATTATATTTAATAGTACTAACTATCTAGATCTTATTACTAATATATAAGAAGGAGTATTAGAATATATTAAGCCTATAGTAAACTACTCTACTATAGTAAGCACTAATAAATAGCCTTATCGAGACCCTAATATCTCTATCTATAGGTGATACTACTAGTTTCTCTACTCAAAGTATATTATATAGTATTAGCTTAGGAGATATATATATAGTTATAAGCATAATAAAAAGAACCTCCTATATTAGCTCAAATATTACTACTGCATATAATACAATAGATCTATCCTTATTCTCGATAGCTATACTACTGAGACCTATATTTAGCACTAGATCCTAGCTTAGATCCCTACCTAATATAATATTTACTAGTATAGTTATAGTAACTATTACTGCCTTAATAGCTATACTATCTGATTAGCCTAGATCAAGCGCTAAGGAGTATAGTTAGTAAGGGATATAGATTATTAGCTAGAAAGTATTAGAAGTATTAAGAATAAAGGATATCAAGGGATATTGATTATATAACCTATACTAGTATACTTAATATTCACTTATATATATAAATAGCCCTACTTACTATACTTCTTTCTAGAAGCCCTAGTTCCTATAATATAATATATACTCTTATATTATACCTTGCTCTACTTATATTCTACTCTAATAGAAAGGATCCTTATATATTTATTATTTTACTTTTAAATCATATATAAACTTAGGTATTATTCTATAGATATTATCGCTAGTTGATTATCTAGACTTAATTCTAATACTAGCTTATATAAAGTACTCTTTGAAATCCTTTTCTTTAGCCTATATAATATCTGCCCCTTTATACCTACCTACTCTTATACCTATAAATCTCCTTGAGAAGATCCTTAGCTAAGAAATCAAGCTCTATTATATTATAAAGTCTATACTAGTATAATCTCAAAGTTACTATAAGGTATAAGAGTATAAGAATAATTCACTATAGATACTAGGGATACTAGAGTTACTAGAGAAGTTAGGGATAGTAGTAGCTACTACTATAAGCGCTACTAGATTATAGTATTAAGCTTTATAGCTACCTTTAGCTAATAGATGTTATAGATAGAGATAGCTTTATAAGGAGATAATATTTTATAGCTATTTATATCTGAATTTATATAATTACTAGGTATAGATCCCTAGGTTATAATCCCTAATCTAGAATATCTTAGCTTCTTAGTTATTTGAAAGTTAGTAAGGGTCTATTAGATATATAGTTTACTTAATATTTTTAAGTAGTCTGCCTATCGTTAGACTTTAGTAGAGCCTTAGTACCCTAGGGTATATATAGCTATCCTAGAGTATATAGTATAATTTAGACCTATAGGTACTATTGCCTTAGGTCTACTAGTAAGGGTAACTAGTCGAAGTAATATATAGTACCTATAAGGAACTAACTTACTATAGATACTATAATACCTATATTAGTAGAAGCTAGTAGGGATCTAGTACCTAGTAACTATATATTGTTTAGGAAACTAAATATTGATTCGGATATTCAAGGTATCTATTTCTTGAAACCTTATTCGCTTATATAGAAAAGGATTTCTAGCTAGGGCTCCTATATATATTTCTCTTATTTTATACCTATATAATATAGGTATTATATATCCTATTATTTTATTTAGATACTGAGTATTATTACTCAATATTATTCCTTATATTATACTATTCTTATTTAGTAAATAAAGTACTTACAAAGAAATCTATCTATATAAAAATATATCTAACCTTACTCTACTAAGAGTTTTAACTAAGGTTATCTATTATATAAGCGCCCCTATATAAGACTTTATACTAAGACTATAGGCTTTCTTGCTCTATATGAATAATCTAGTATACTCTTTTAAAGGGATTTCCGACGAAGAAGGAGAGATTTCTGCCTAGAATACTATTAGGGATTCTAATATTTCTCTCCCTATAATTGAGGAAGCTAGAAAGTTATACTAGTATATCAACTTCGATATCTAGTCTTAAACTATATACGATTATAATTTCCCTTCGATCTCAGTCGAATTCTAGAAGGATATTAGGAGTATATACTAGATCACCTTAATAATCGATCCTAATAGCTATACTATCTACTATAATATCTTTCTAATTCGTAGCTCTCCTTTTCTACTTACCCTTTAAGGCACTCAATATAATACTTATGAGTACTAGTCTAATACTTGCAGCTATATATTAGAGCTATCTTCGGATGATATACCTCTTAGAGCAAGATATAAGGTAACCTAGTTCATCTAGAATAAGACTCTTTCTCAGACTAATAATAATAGGCTAGTAGAAACGATATCTCGTAATAATAATCTATAGCGTTTTATTATACTAGAGACTATTTTATATACTATTTCTCTCGAGTTATAGTAATTTATAAAGCAAGAGACTTACCCTTCTAACTACGATTCATATCGATATTTCTAGCTAGAATCAGCTTATAACTATAAGAGTAAGGAAATATATAAGGTTTTAGGATCTTACTAGATCAGAAATAGTCTCCGATATTCTATAAGACTAAAGAGGGGATAAGATCTAATACTCTGAGAATAGGCTAATAGGAGAGCTAATAGAAGGGGGAAGAGGTTTTATACTATTCGTTTCCTTATTATATAGATAATTAATATATATAGCTAAAATATACTAAAGCTATCCCTAACCCTAATACGAAATATAATAAAGTATTTCTAATAGTAGTATTTATTTTAAATATTCTCAGATATATATAACTAGGTTAAGTAGTTATTATTATATAAGGAGATAGCTTTACTAAAGAGAGTTCTAACTATATATCCTAGAGAATTATATATCTATAGTTAATAATAGTATATATAGGAAATATATAGAATATAAAAAGTCTGATACTTAGTAGTAGTTAGAATTATAGATATAATTATTTTAGTTAAGTATTAAGCTACTCTTCAGTTACTATATCCTAGGAAATAGGACCTCCTATATCTATATCTTAGCTATTAGTATACTTATAGAGTCTATCTAAGACGCATTGAGTAAGGTCGATATCTATTATACTAGATAGTATATAATAGTCTATACCTAGGTAGTAGTATATATATAAATGAGGTAGTATAATAAGGCTAGAGACAAATATATCTATAAGGTATTTCTCAAGTACTAGTTACTATTGACTTTAAATACCTTAGTAGGTATCTCTACTTATACCTCTCTATATATCCCTAGAATAATCAGATATAGAGACTTACCTCTCTAGTTCTAAAAATATATATATTTAGAGCTTTAAGCTTTACTACTCTATATAAGCTACTTTCTATAGATTATAAGGAATATTTAGTAATAAAAGGAACCTTTAGGTAATATAAGGAATACTTAGTAACAAATGAAGTATTTAGTAATACAAGGGTATTGAATATTTAGTTAAAAGGCTCTTTGATAATTGTATCTACTTACTTTGACTTCCTAAGTAAGTTTATATACTTCTATCTAGAGTAGTATAGTATAAGGCAGTAGGGCACTATTTCCTTAGCTACTCCCTCGTACTAAGCTAGCCTTTATTCTATTCTACTATAATAGAGTTTCTTGATTAGGCTGATTAAGCCCTTAGCTTCATACTATAGACTATTTCTATATAGTTCTTATAATGATATATATATTTGAACTCAAATAATACTAGCTTATACTTTAGAATTCATATAAGCCCTATCGAAATAGTCGTATATTATAGTAGGCCGATAGTATATAAATATCTTTTCCTTAATAGACTATCCTTTATTTCTAATATAGTATAGGTACTATATCCTTTGTATTATAATACTGAAGTCCCTAGGTACCTAATCGAATACTTAAGTTATTATAAACTAGGCCCCCTGAGTAAATATATTGAAGAATTATCTATACCTATAAATCTAATAGTAAAGATCCTTCTAAAGGTATATACTTTATAGTAGAGAATACACGTGATTTCATATAGGTAGTAGGACTTCCTTGACTTATACCCTTACTAGCCTTTCCTAATACCCTTGAGCTATACTATTTGTAATATATACTATAGGGGCTATGACTCCTTTATAGCTACTATAAGTTCGAGTATTAAGCGAAGGGTCTATCCTAAAAACATCTTAAGCTTTCCCTTTAAACCCCTATATCGCTTGCATAAGTACTAAGGTATATAGTTATACTATCCTATAGGCCTATTTTCTTCGAATATAGACTATCCTAGTTGTATTACTAGGCAGGCGTATATATCCTACTAACCCTATACTTAAATTAGGTAGAAGTTTAATATACAACGATATCATGAACTTACTTTTGCTATATAAAGCATATATTATTCAGGTATAGTGAGATAATTGCTATCTCTATCGCTAATGAATACCCTAGACCCTAGACTCTAGACTAGATCTTATATTCTAATATAACCTTAACTAGATATATACTAATACCTTATAGGCTACTAAATCTTAGTAGAGATTATTATACTTAACCCTCTATAGCTAATAGGTTAGAGGAAGAAATAATATAGTATAGGGGTATCTATAGTAACCTTCTAAGTATATTAGCCTATAAGAGCTCTAGTTATATTATTTTGCCTTTTTGATTGAGGTATCTATATTCTTTAGTATATATAATACACTTAGTGCGATACTTTTTTCTTCTGATATTTCTTTGCATCGATTGATTTCTTCTATATTCTCATTAGGAGTAATAGAGATTAGCCCTCTAGGCATTAGAACTCTCCTTTTACAAAGATTTAGGTAGTCCCTAGGGCAATTAGTAGCTTAGTATTAGGTATATATAACTTGAGCTAGCCTACTATAGTAGTAGCTAGAATAATAGTCCTAGAGCAATAGAAACCTTAATAAATAATATCTAGCTAAGTGATATTATTATATCTTTAAGGTAAACTATATTTATAATAAGCCTTACTAATATACTTATTCAGTATTATCAATATTTTATAGCTAAGTATCAAGGAGTATAATTACTAAACTACTTACTATTACTATTAAGCTATTAATATATATATATCATATGAAACTCTTATAAAGTAGATAGTTATCATACAAGTAATCATAGTATATAGAAGTAGAAGTACTAAAGTATTATCTAAGTCTAAGTTAGGTGCTTTATACTTAGTAGTCGAAACGATAGACCTATACTAAATATAATAGACTACTATTGAATTTCCTTTACTATTATCATCTAGTTTTTCAATAATAACTTCAGCTTCTACTTTAGTGATACTAATAATCTTCTAGATAGAGAAGAGAGGGATATTTATTATATTATATAATATAGTACTACTAATATTTAGACTTCCTCAATAAAGTTATATTAGATTAATACCTACCTCGTAATTATACTTTATAAATTTCGATAGTAAGAAGCTAACTATACCTATTATAACGATCTCAAGCTTTATATAAAAAGTTATATATATTATTAGTAGAGTATATTTTCATCCTCTATAGAAAATATATAATTATTTTACCTCAATATAGAATACTTTATAACCTAGTATATATACTCTTAAATCGAAGAATAGGTATATAAGACCCTAGTATAAGAGCTAGCTACTTAAGAGTTTATAGGTATAAAATTAGTTATAAGAGCTTCATAATAGCTTCATTTAGTAGGGTTTAGTCTAGAATAACCTAAGGCATTATATATATTATATTAATCTATATATATAACTATATAGTAAGGGAAAAAGAAGAAAGAAAAGAAAGTTATAGTCCCTTTATCTTATAGTCGTTATTATATATATTAGTCTCTATATTACTATCAGTAGAAAGGATAAGCTTCTACTTCATCAACCTATATACGCTATAGTTAAATACTCAAGCTATTAAACCTATTATTCTCTATATCTTCTTTAGTAGCTATATATTACTTCTTAGCTAGTATACGACTACGACTATACTTCTCGTTACTGATCTCTTTGAGTAACTAGCCCTCCCCTAATAGCTGCTCTACTTTATCCCTATCCTTGATGATCTCGCGCTTATACTACTAGAACTTATACTTACCCTTAGGCTAACTATAACTATACTTATCATTAAAGCTCTTAAGATTCAGCTCTTATATTATAAGCTATCTAGCTTTTACTAAATCCTTTATTACCTTGCTTCTAGAGTACTATAGTATACTAACCTCTAAACTTAGCTTACTAAGTAGTAGGGAGAGTAGATAAGCTATAGTACCTAAAGCCTAGTAGGAGGTTAATAGAGAGGCTTATTATATATCTAGTATTTAAGTACCTAGGGCTTATTAGAAGGAATCCTTAGATGAGTCCCCTTAAGATATAGTACTACCTATAGAAGGGCTTAGAAACTCAGGTATATTACTAAGTATATCTAAAGGAAAAGGAAGCGAAGAAGTTAGTATATTTTCGAGATAATATATATCCTAGTAGTACTAGAGAGCCTACTAATCGATATTCTTCAGTAACTTCGCTACCTAGCTA
Source organism: Cytospora paraplurivora (assembly GCA_021272945.2). Lineage (NCBI taxonomy): Eukaryota > Fungi > Ascomycota > Sordariomycetes > Diaporthales > Cytosporaceae > Cytospora > Cytospora paraplurivora. The sequence continues at coordinate 51,438 of JAJSPL020000079.1, read as the reverse complement.
TAGAACTCAATTATAATATCATAGTTGACGAAAGCTCGAATAAAGTATATCTTAGGGTAGATTAAAAATAGCTATATATTAAAATACTTATATAAGTAGCTTAGTATAGGAAAGCTATTAGAAGTACTATAGTCCTTATTAGTTTAGATTAGCTTAAGTGAGTTATAGTATTTACTCTTATATAGATAACTAAGTACTTTATAGTTTATCGACCTTATTAATATTAGCTATATAGCTATCATTATAGATTAGATATATACTCTATTGAACCTATAGTATGATATAAGTAGCCTTAATACTAGGCCTAACTATCCTACCTAAGAACTAAGACTTGCTCTTACTACTAATAATATAAGTACCTAAGTTAGTAAGAATATTAGACTAGAAGTCATTGATATAAGGGTATACTACCTCTAGAGAAATAATAACCTTTAGTATCAGCTTATCTATATCATATATCTTTATAGGTGATAGACTTATAGTATATATAGTAGAGGTAGATATACTCCTATACTTTAAGGTTATAAACCTATAGAGTAGAACTATTATAAGCCTATTATCCTAAGACTACTTCCTAATTTCTTAATACTATAGGTTAGCCTACTACTTTAGTACTACTATATATCTGATATAGGATTCTAAATACTATTAGTTATTATATAAGCTAGGATAAAAGAATAGATACTATATACCTATAAGGGAATATAATTCTCTACTAGTATACTAAGAAGAGTATAGAATATAGAGATAGTCCTAGATATCATTAGGTAGTAGTATTAGAAAGGGCGAGTTATCCTAATCGTCTAGAATAATAAGGTATATAAGACTAGTAGCTTTCTGAAGAAGCACTAGCTATATTAGGGTATTATTAGGTTTATCGAAGATAAGATATAACTCAAGCTTATATACTAGGTCTGAGACTTAGAGCAGGCTATCGTATTAATAAATACTAGCTATATACCTCCTAGGGCTTATACTAACCTAGATCTAGATATTCTAGCTCTAACTTCGCTATTCCCTAGTTACTCTAGCTATAATCAATTAATAAGCTTATTTATTATTATAAAAGTAAAAAGATATATTAATAATACTAGTATTTATTTTAGGAGACTAAGATAGTTATTACTATTATATAGGAGGGAAATATATATTTAGGGGATAAGGGGGATTTATATACCTTCAGAGTTATCATAGCTAGGACTTCGACTTATAATATAGTCTATATAGTTCTTATATTCTAGATTAAATAGCTATAGAATTAGTATTAGAGCTATTATATCTATAGAGAATCACTGCGATATAATACTAGTACTAATATAGACCTGACTATTTTTAGGATATATATCTACTAGATCTATAATACTACTTTCTATAGTAACTTAGAATCTTCTAGCTTGAGAATACCCCTTTGATTTCTACTTATATTAACCTAATAGTATTTTCTATATATCTATTTCTATTAGTTATATACTAGATCCCTTAAGTCTATATCGTATCCTAGTATTATTTCTTATATCTTAGAAGTATTTCGTAGTAGTAAGTTGATAAGAGTATATATCGAATGATCTGATATACTAGAGGTAATCATAAAGTATATTTTAGAATTACTCCTATAGGGATATATTTAAGTTTTAATACTAGTTATTATTATATAAAGCTGCTTTACCCCCTACCCCCTCTATCTAACTCGCCCTATTGAAGGCGTAAGAGCTATACTACTTTATTACTAGATAAAATTCCCCTTCTTAGATAAAGCTAGTAAACTTAACTTCTAACTATAGACTAGAACTAGCTATATACTAGTATAGGGAATCCCTATCTTATAGTATAATATATATATTTATTCTATTCAAACTAAAACCTACCCTAGAGTAGTCTTAAGATACTCTCCCTTTCCTACCTTATCTTTCATTAGACTGAGTATAGCTATTACTATAAAAGCCTTGATATAGGTCTTTAGCCTTAATCTTAGTTAGTAGTATTGAACTTTCTGCATTAAATAGATAGGGTCTTAAGTAGTCACTTATATATTATCTTAGTCTAAAAGTATATATATATTAACTAACGTAGTATTTATTCTTTTATTAGTCTCCTCTTAGTATATATATTTTGAATTTTCTACTAAGCTGAGAGAAGGCTTTAAGTATCTACCTCTATATTATCTTATATATAGAACTCGACTAGTAGCTATATAGTCTCATATAGAGGCGATTTAGTTAGCAATTGCATTAGGTCGCAGAGAGAATAGTTTATTAGTAGCTATATTAGCTCGTATAAAGAAGAATTTAGTAACTATATCTATTTTTACTATAGTAGTAATACTTATACTTAGTATCAAAGTACTACCTATATCTCTATCATGAGTATATAGCTTAGTAGAAGGGCTTTTGAAATTATAACCCTATATCCTCTTTATAGCTCTATATTAGTAATTCCTTTAGAGATTAGTAGGTAACTATATAAGTACCTATATAGGTATCTATAGATACTAAGGTAATATTAAGATTAATCGTCTCAGCTAATCTATTTATATAGTTAAGTCCTATATTAGGGCGATTAGATATTCTATCCCTAAGGGATAATTTAATAACTATAATAGGAATAGACTATATACTTTCGACTATAGTAAGCTAGTAGGTATATACTTACGAGCTATTATACGTATAATAGTATATAAGTAGATGAAACTTAGTTAAGATCATAGGTAGATAGCTTAGGGGAAGTACTAAAATACTGATATAGAAAAGAACTCTAATAATCACTTGATCTTATATCGACTTAGGAAAATCAAGTCTTTACCCTTCGTTATTTCCCTACTTAGCCTTTGACTTTATCTATCTAGGTACCTAGGTACTCTATTATCTCTTATAGCCCTTAGTTTATAGGAATAAGGATATTTAGACTGAGTTTCGATAAGCTAAGGTCTTCCTCTTATTATACTTCCTCTATAAATATATAATTTCAACTATAGTAGCAACCTCGAGCTATTCAATATCTCGAGGATATATATAACTAACCCCTATTAGGAAATATCTTAGGAGTCTTCAACTATATACCTAGTATCTTCTTCTATAATATATAATACTATTTGAGAAGTATATCTAAGATAGGAGTAGATCTCTGATAGCCTATATATTATATTAGTTTTTATTAGACCTAAGATAATAAGCTTATATATTTGATATATCTATTAGTAATAGAACTAATAAGTAGTAGAATAAGTACTACTAGTATATCTTCTTGAGATACCTTAGGTAAGGGGAAAGATAGAACTCGCTCTTTTACTTGATTACTATATTCGCTTAAAATACCCTACTAGGAAATAGAAAGATAAGCTAGATCAAATAAATTAATACCCTGAGACTAATAGGGAATATATAGAAGAAGTAATACCTTATAAGATAGCTTATATTACTTAGTCGAATCGATAAAGGAGGTCTCCTTTTATATAATACTTAGCCTAACTAGCGATAATTTAATTAGCTACCTATATACCTCGTTTAATCTTATTGAAGTAGGATAGTAGGGAACTCTATATAACTATCTTGATAAGGTCGTTAAGCTATTCTAGAGATATATAGCTAGAATTATATAGGATATTGCAAATACTTATCAAGATAAGTTCTCGATTTGCTTTTTCAACTAGAGATATATTAGTTACTAGCTTTGAAGCTACCTCTAAAGTAGTATCACTAATATATAGTGAGAGAGTTTCTAGGAAAGTAGATAGATCTAGGCGCTTAGATAGTATTACTACGAGGCTAATATAATCAGCGAGTTTTTCCTATTTCGCTCTCTTAGGTAGCTTAATAGGCGCTGAGAATAAGTGATCAAGCTAATCCGATTAGTAGAAGAGGAACTATAGCTTATCCAAAGGTTGATATACTATTGATAAAGGTATTTTACTCCTATTACCTACCTCTATTATTACTACTATATCAAATAGTTAAGAATTAGTACCTTGAGCGATATACCCCTCGCTAGAAAAAAGAAAGGTAGATACTAGGATATCTCTATACAACTACCTACTTACTAGAAAGGGAAAAGTATAAGGTATATCTATATATCTAAAAACTTATTGAAATAGGGAAAATATATAGACTAGGATTAAAAGGTACTATATAACTATTAGCTAATTCGAGAAGAAGGAAGATCAGTGATATAGAGAGGCTAGGATTACTAGATTAGAGAATAAACCTTATTAAATAATTAAGTATATACTAGTCTATACTATTTATGAATTAGATACTAAGTACTAGCTCTTTAGTATACTTTCTAGTATATCTATACTATAACCTCAGGATAAGTCTAGTATAAGAGGGAAGCTTATTAGTAGGCTATAATTCGAAAAAAAGTTAATATATATATAGTAAGGCTCTATACTACTACTACTATATAAAATATTATAAGGATCCTCTAAGAGTAAGGAAAGTAAATATAATAGTATAGATATAGAAGTAAGCTAATATTTAGCTTCAGGAAGTAATTAAGGGTACTTATATTAGTCTATCCCTAGTACTCCTTGTACTCTATACTTTTGACTAGGTGATTATATTACTCGTATAATTCGTATATTAGTTCTTATTATATAAGCTAGGTTTCTCGCGAGCTTAGACGCCTATATACTTATAGAAATTACATTATATAAGTTAGCCTTAGAAACCCCCTTACTCTATTATTAAATACTAATCTATAATATATTGATTCGTTATAAATGCTTGACTTCGCTTAGGGCTATAGAAAGCTATATATAAGACTTTACTGACTTTTCGTAGCTTTTACCCCTAGAGTATTAATCTAATAATAGTAGTATATATAGAGATCTAACTAATCTTAGAATAAGCGAAGTAGAATATTGCAAAGAGATATTTACTTTGAAGCTGAAAAGTAGAAACCCTAGTAGCTATATATAGATACCTATGATATACTACCTCCTCTATAGCTAAATTTCCTACCTACGAAATAGTATATACCTAGCTTAAAAGGATTCAAAGTTGAAATCGCTCCTTTGATTATATATAGTGATTCCTATCCTTCCCTGATATAAAGGGTAATATCGATAATATAAGTAGGGAAGATAATAAGGAGGAGGATACTTTTTGAAAGTCGAGGGATATAATAGAAATAAATCTTTTTAGAGTTATCCTAGTTACTAAGTTAGAATTACTTTCTATTATAGATAAGAAGTAATTCTTGATATTAGTAGTACTGAACCCTAAAAAGATGAAGAAAGTATATATATATCGAAAGTAGAATATATTAAGGTATTGAATTTCAAAAATTTCATTTTCTCGAGTTTCATAAAACTATAATCTACTGACTTAGTAGTATAGGCAAGAACTAGGTAGTCAATAAGGCAATAAGATATCAGGTAGGAGTTAACTAGGTATTAATAGGGGTAGCTATAGAATATTGATATTCTCCTCCTCTTATTACCCTAGCTAATAATTTCCTCCCTATTGAATACCCTAGATAGGATTTCCCTTCCCTATAATCTATATTAAAGCGTATATCTTTTACCTGCTCTACTTTGCTAGGCCTATACCTTAGTCCTTTAGCCCTTATCTCTATTTTAGTAAGTTAATCATTGTGTAAAAGTACCTTAGGTAGAGGGTAGGGCTAAAGCGCTTTCCCTTTCTCAGAAAATAAGGGGTTATATAAAGATATCCTAGTCTCTACTTTCCTAGTTATAGTAGGATAGGGCTTATAAGATAGTATAGGGATATAGATAAGGCCTATAGGCTTAAGAGGTCTTACTAAGTATATTATAATAGTATCTTTCTAGTAGTCTAGTATATTTCTGATATTTCTTTGATAGAGAGTATACTTTACCTATATAGCTATATATACTTCCTGAATCCCTTAATATCTTTTATAATTTAGGTAATAACTAGTATACTTAATGCTTCTAAGTTTTTCTAATATATTATAAATATCGAAAATAATGACTAACTACGTATTAATATACTATTATTTATACCTAATATTATAGCTATATTATAAATTCTTGCAAGGAGGTATAGAGGCAGGTTAGTATAGCTAAATAAAATGTTTCAGAGAGACTACTTTATCCCTTTAACTTTATTCACTATTAGTATATACTTCGGTAACCCCCTTGAAAGATCAGTAGATACTCTAGGTTCTTAACCTTCTTATAAAAGATCTAGAGAAGTATTAGTATCAGATAGCAAATATATATATATACTAAGCCCTAGGTACTAGGTAGGTACTATTTAGATTAGTAGATATTCAATTATATAGGATACTATAGACCTAGGATTAGGTTTCAAAATATATATATCTAATAGAGATAACTATTTTTATTAACCTAAGTAGTACTACTACTACTAGATTATCTATTTACTAAGTACTATCTAATCTATAGCGACGAAGTATAGTATAGATAGCTTAGTCTAAAGTATAATCTTTAGTAAGATATTCTAAATCTAGTTCAAACGTTAAGTCTATATTCATAGTAATATCGCCTAGTAGTTTTCTTACTCCTAGGTAATTAGTAGAAACCTTTGCCTATCTCTACTATACTAGTAGCTAACCTAACTCTTTGATAGAGATAGGTTCATTATTAAACCTATCTTAGAACTAACCCTTTAACTAATTATTAAGAAATACTTTAAAGTTAGACTTAGTAAGTATAGTTATATCTGACTATCTAAGGAAAGCACCTTACTATTCTACTTAAAATTTCAGTAGGTTTATTCCTATAACTATAATTATTTATATTAGACTAGGCAAGTACTTTAAGGGACCTAACCTTACCTTTGAGTTTTAGGGGGTCTCTAGTATTATAATCCTTTGAGTTTCTACTATCTAGGCGAATATACTTAGAAGTATCTAAGGAAGGAATAATATCTTTGCGAGAAGCTATAGTATTACTTATTATATATAAATAGTCTGAGATCGTTCTAAGCTCTCTCTTAGTACTATATTCGGGTATTTATAATAAAGTCTTTGAAATATTAGAGGATATATCGAAATCTCTCTTTACTCTACGTCTAGATAGTTATAATAAGACTAAGGATATCTTTAGATTATTTTTATTAGTATAAAAGAAAGTTTTAGGGGGGGAAGTATCTAAGACTATTTCAGCAAGGATAAAGGCTTATCTTATAGACGACTAGTTATACCTATAATAGGATACGCCTACTTATATAAGTAATTGAATAGCCCTAATATAGAGGCCTTATACTAGATATTAGACTATAGTAGTAGTACTAGGAAGTTTCCTAGCTTTAGATAGATAATAGGTCTTATCTTCTAGTATTATTAATCCTAATAAGTCCTAAGTACTAGTAGGTATAAGCTAAGCTACCCTATAGGATATTATAATAGTATAATACTATTAAGAGAATAGTAAGTCGATATTATAGAGAACTTCATATCTATTATTGCGATAACTACTAGAGCTATATCGTTATATATTGAAATAGAGATAGGGGTATATCATCCTATACTATCTCTAGGCTATCAGTTATATAACCTAAACCTCCCCTAATTATTCTGAAATAATCGAAGTTTTTAAGTCACTAGTAAACTACTTTAGTAGCTTAGATAGTAGTATAAGATATCTAGATACTATCTGCTTATTATCTCTACTTATCTGCTTATTATCAAAATAATCGTATAAATAGTAGCTTGATAATAGTGAATATCCTTGATAGACTATCTCTTAATTTCTATATAGTATAGGTACTAAGTCTATTGAATCAGAAGGAGTAAAACTCTATAGCCTACTACTAGCGATTATCTCTATTATCAGGAGGACGTAAGCCCTTATATATCATCCTTTCGAAAGAAAATAGGCCTCTTATAAAGTCGACTAAGCTCCTACTAATTATAGTCTTTATCTAAAAATAAGTATCAGGTAAGAACCTATATATAGTTTCTTAAGTCTAGTCTAACTTGCAATTATATTTTACTACCTTTGCTATATAAGTTGCGTTTACCCTTAATTATACTATAGTAGCTCTAATATTTAAATCAACTAGAATAACTTATCTTCCTTTATAAATATATCCTTTACTATATATTTTAGTATAATACTAGGAATATTATTCCTCGAAAACTTTAGAAAGTTTTCTGCTTTTCCTAGTTTATACCTACTTATGAGTTGAATCTATTTCACGAATTCAAGGTCTTAAAGTAGTTACTAATATAAGCTATATCTATGAAATCAATATTAGTGATAGATATAACGATCGAGGATACTTCTCCTTTCTAAAAGAACTTATTATCTCCTAAAATATATATTTTTATTACTTCCTATAAATCTTCATTCTATCAGTATATTACTATTAAAGAAAGCTAGAATAGCTTACCTACTAACTAAGGTATAGCTACTATTAAGCCTAGGTACTATATTTAGTACGATAATAAGCTTTATACTTACTAATATAGGACTACTGATCTATTATAAGATATAGTAACCTCCTCCTATAGTACTAGAACTACTATTAGGGAGAATATAATATAGGAGGCTAAAGGCTATACCTAATATTTGCTCAGGGGTTAAAGGAGTTATATACTCTAGTATACTACTTAGGTTATTATACTATATATATTATTTATATCTAAGGGAATACCTTATCGATATCAAGGATTATTAGCTAGCTTTAGTTAGTAAGTAGTACTAGTAGGGGATAATAGTCTTCTTAGTATATTAGCTATAGGTAAAGCAGGGTTAGTAGTTTAGAGATATAATATAGCCTTTCTAGAGGAAGGTTTAGAGGCTAAGAATAAATAAGTCTCAAAAGGTTGAATTTATAGGGAGATATAAGGCTATTTCTATACTGCCTTTATTACTTAGTAGAAATAAGTAGGGGGGATAGGGTCCCTAGGCGCTAGATTTTGCCTAGGGATACTCTAGCTGAGTAGCTTACTAAACTCGTCAACCTTATATTATTTGCCTTAGCCCTTCTCTTAATAACTCGCAGAAGTTCAGTTTAGTAACTTTAATAGTATATATTATTTATTTCTCAATCTATTCTTAGTAGCTAGTACTATATACTATATCTCTGAGGGTCTTTAAGTTAATTAGATTTCTATATTACTATGTTATAATAAGTGAATCAATAAGTATATATAGTCGTAAGTATATAAGGATATTACTATAAGTGATTAGCTAAGGAAGGACTATAAGACGAAGTAGATATTGCCCTAGTATGATAAGCTTTAATGATATCCTAGAATATATTACTAGTCCTATAGGTAAGTCTAGACCTACCTTTCAGTAGTAAGCTTAAGTATAGATACGATAGTAGTACCTAAAGTTTCATCTACTTTAAGATCCTTAGGCATTAGGGCAAAGGTAGGATTAATAAGGAAGGCTACTCTATAGTTTATTCGTTTTAAGCTAAGGAATATAATATTAGCCTTATACTCTAGTGCCTACTTAGGAAGCTATATAGCTTCTTCTAGAGAGGAAGTACTCTCTAGGCATCCTATATATCATTAGGTAGTCTATTGAGATAATCTACTAACCTTCTCCTACTAAGTTTAGCTATATTATTAAAGGTAAGGATAACTCTATTCTATTCTACTTCAAGTTAGTATAATTAGGGTAAATAGTAAGTTGATATCATAGCTAGATCTAACTAGTTCTATAATATATCCTTCCTCTAAAGTTGCGAGAAGTTATATAAAGATAGAAGGCTCTATTAGTATAGTATCAAAATAATATCTCTTGCCCTAATGAATTTAGGTTTATAGCTCTATGAGTATCAATTGCTTAGGCCTAGTAACTAGGGTTTATCTCCTATAGATACAAAAATCTTAGAAGTTACTAGTTGAGAATAAATATACTAATATAGGATATATCTATTGACTACTATAGGGGTGATTATATAGGTATATAGCTCTAACGTAGGTACTATTCGTATTAGTAACTAGGGTTTATTTCCTATAGATATATTATCTCAAAGGTTACTTGATTGAAAATAGATATAATAGTATAAAGTTCAACTATTATATACTATAATCGAATATTAGTAATAAATATTATACTTCTACTATAGTGATTAATACTAGTTACTCATTTATAGGTCTTATATCTATTTAGTAATTTCATATAGTAATAGGACTCTAAAGTCTTCGATCTCCCTATCTCTAAATCTTAGAAATATTAATCTACTTCAAGTTCAGTCATAAACTATTCCTCTAGCTTCTCCTATCTCTGAATCTAAAGAAATAAAGACTCCTTAACTTTTTAACTTAAGTTATCTATAAAAACTAGTCTATCGATTATATCTAGCTTAATATATATAGTAGAGATAGTAGATAATCATATCATTAATAAGATACTAATTTATATTTTATACCTCGACTATAGACCTTATCGCTTCAATAGGTATACTAATAGATAGGGTTAGATTAATATCTAGTATTATATAGATAATTCTAATAGACTATCGATAGGTATTACTCTACTCAGTAGTAGCTACTAGTATATTACTTTCGATCTCCTATACTAAGCCCTACTAAACTACTCTTTTCGTATAGCTATAGTCGATCTTTATATCGAATATATAGGATAATACTAGATCATCTTATATATAGATTAAGATAGCTATATAATCATCCTTAAGAAAGATTCAACCTTATATAAGTTATAGCCTATAATTCGTTCCTTATAGGTATTATTACTTACCCTTAGAGATACTCAATATAGTACTGAGAGACTACTACCCTTGCCTACCTATTAAGCTCCTTCGCCTACTAGTAAAGTCGCTTTACCCTTGGGTCAAGTTTCTCTACTACTATATCTATTAAGTTTACTAACTACTTAGCTCCCTTTAGCCCCTAGAGAAGAAGTTACTATACCTATCAGTTATATACTATCGCTTATACCCTAGGAAGGTCTTCACTATAATAATATAGTAGATTATACTATAGTCTAGCTAGAGAATCAATAGAAGTATAAGTATAGAGGAGAGTATATAGTACCTAGATATAGTCTCTAATGATCTATAAGATTAATAAGGGGCTAAGGGAGAGTTCCTAGTGATTTATTTCTAGTATACTATAGATAATATAGTTAGTATACTAAAACCTAGTTAAGGCTTATTATATAGCTTAGCGAAGATCTTTATTTATAATATTTATTAAGGTCTTTAATATAAGATTACCTCTATTCTATCTAAGCCTATATATTTTTCTATCTAGGTCTATTATTTCCTTCGAATAATTCTAATATATAATATTATCGTAAGCCTTTATAATTTTATTAATCCTTTATCAACTTTTATATAGCTAGCTATTATCCTAGGTTATAAGTTATATCTCTATATCCTATCTACTGAGTTTATTATTCTATAGCTATATATAAGGAGAGCCTCTAATATATACTAGTATAATATACTATATCTATTATATAAGTATTTGAAAATTAAGTATAATTATAGGATATCTTATAATAAGCGTAGGTATAACTAATATTATATATATATTAGTAGTAAGTCTTAATTATAAATCTTGAAGGTATAAGACTACTAGGGAAGACTAATTCTCAATATGAGTTTCATCTTATACTTTAAGTAGGAGTAAGAGAACTTTTCTATAAATAGAAAATATTTTATTCCTTAACGTCTTATACTATAATTATTCTACTTCTATAGTAGTAGTAGTTTAATGCCTACCCTTACTACCTAAGACCTTCTACTTAACTTTGCTATTCTTACCTGAGGCCTTCTAGTATTTCTAAAAGATATTGAGTACTAGTACGATATATTCCTTATTTAGGTCTATATAATCTTCTAGGACCTCTGATATTAATATAATATTAACCTTGATATATACTAGCTATTAGTTCTCCTATATATATATACTATAGATCTTATAGATCTTATATCCCTTAGGTATTTCGTTCTATAGGTACTATAATATACTAGTTAGATAAAAACGAAACCTATTTATAAAGAAATACGCTTAGCTATTATAGCTATTATAGAAAGCAGTAAATATATACTGATCTACTATAAGTATATCTTCAATAGTCTATATAACCCTTCTAAGGTTTATAATAGGGTTAGACTTTAGTAAAAGTTGAAGTATTGAAATCTAAGGCTACCTAATAGGAAGAAATCCTACTTAAACTAAGTTAGTATAAGGTAGTATATAGGAGATAATACTTCTAATTCCTACTAGAGTTATTATCTATAGCCTCTTTTAGTATAGTTGATAGAGGTTATATATTGAGGAGTAGTATTATACTAGAGCTTAGTTGAGAGGAAGGCAATTAAAGAGGTTATAAATCTATTATTCTATATCTAAAAGGGAAGTAATACTTAGTTAAGGAGGTTAAAGAAGACTAGTATAGTTTAAGTAGAGTATATAGAATCAGAAAAGGGGGAATTAAGGTAATTTATAGTAAAAATTACTAATTAGTTATACTAAGGTACTAATATATAGCTAGGCTAATAGATATACCTAGGTACTAATCAGAGTAAAGTCCTACTCATAAGTAGGTAGATCTCTCTACTATATTACTGATTTCATGAGTATATTAAAGTTTAAACTACTAAGGTAGAGACTTCTCCTTAATCAAAGGTATCAACTATAACCTATATAGCTACCCTTAGTTCCTACCTATCTCGTAAATCCTACTTATAAAATATAGCTTTACTTATAGCCTTATACTATCTAAGGCTTCTAACTATTATTTTGCTATTCTTACCCTCTTAGTCTCAATAAGGGTACTAATATAATATATTTAGGCTCTCTTAATACTCTAGCTACTTACCCTAGAGTATATCTCTACTTATTATATTATATTCGATAACTAGAGAAAGTTAAGACTAATTTCCTCGATACTACTTATCTAATAGATTAAGATCTTTACTTACTTCTATACTTATCTAGAGGGATAGTAAGGGTAATATATCAGAAGATATAGGCTCCCTAGATATATAATAGCTATAATATCTACTGAGTTATTACTTTACTTTAGCTTACTCAACTAAAAAGTACCTTCGATCTAGTAAGCAAGGATACTAGTTAATATATAGATCCTAGGCTACTATAACTATATAAGGCAGAATAATATATTTCTATAAGTCTTAGGATCCTAATAGTTATTATAGCTACCTATGTCTTATAAGAGCTACCTAAGCTCGACTATAACCTATTATAAGCTATCGCTAGTACTCTACTATCTAAGACCCTTATATACTAATTCTATTTATATAAATACTATTAATATAGGCTTAATATTAGCTTTAGATATAATTTGATTTAGACCTTAGTTTATTCTACTTAAGTATTAGATAGAATCTATAGAGCTAAAGGCATCTTAGTTTACTATTAGTAGAGTTACTATTCTTCGACTGCGTCTAATCTAGGCCCCCCTAGGCCTACCCCCTATATAGTTTCTCGAAGCGATTCGCAGATAGCTACTATTCGAAAGATAAGTAATATAATATATATATATATATAGTAACTTAGGATTAGAATAGTTATAATCACTGAATAAATAATTATTCTATCCTACTATAAGCTATATTTATATATTCTTAAGCTAAAGGCAAGTGATAATCAAAGAAGTCTTAGGGTAAGAAAACTCTCTAGACTTATTAACCTAAAAATAAAGGAATATATATAGGTACTAGTCGTACTTTATTTCCTTAGTTTCATCTAACCTTGAAATCTCATCTAGCCCCTATAATAACTCAGTAGTATACTCTATAGTATAAGTATCCTATAGTAGTTAGATAATATAAAGCAAGGTACTATTCTTATATATCTCTATATCTAGTAGTAAATGAATAGATATAAAAAAGGAGGATAGTTACTAAGGGGTTCTTAGTATATAGATTACCTTGATTTAGGCAAATTAGTAGCTAAAGACAAAGGAACGCTTACTAAAGGAATATTACCTATAGATCCTGCCTACCTAGGCTTTTTATAGAATAGCCTTAACTCTAGTAATAGACTATACGCCTAATATTAACTATATTATAACTAGTATTAAAGTTCGATTATAATTATAAGCTATTAGTAGGTATAATACTTAGCTATAACTATATAGTTCTCTAGGTTATTTGATATCCTAGTAACCTTGATAACTAGACTTACTCTCTCCTAGTACCTAGGGTCTCTCTTTACCTATAGGTAGAAAGAAGCCTATAGCTTAGTACTAGAGTATAATATCAGGTTATAATCAAGGTAGCTAGAAGACTTAAGTATAAATACTAACTAAGAAGGTAAGCACCTAGAGTAATATAATAGATAATAGGGATTTATAGTAAAAAAAGTATATAGTAGTAGGATAGTAATAGGATATTTCTAATAGAGATAGAGGTATAATAAGCTTACTATAATATCAGTTTAGTATAAGTAAAGATAGTAGTTCTCTAGATAAGTTAGATACTAGAGATAAGCTAGAGGCTAAGTATAGCTAGGGTTACTTATTCCTCTTCTACCTACCTTAGGCGATTATAATATAGTTCTTAGCTACTTTTATTTCTCTATAGTCTCTATATCCTACCTACTATAGGCAAATATAATATACTTCTAAGCTGATTTCTATATTCTCAGTAGTTCTTCAGAAATAAGCTAAATATAGGAGATAGGTTAGATACTAGAGATAAAGTATAATACTAGAGATACTAGATATATTAGCGCCCTTATTATAAATCCTATATATTATATGATTCCCTAGCCCTAATGATATCTTCTTTATAGTAAAGGATATCATCAAATTGATATATCGTATAATACTCTAGCTCTTATAATACTATATATAATAAACGATATCATAGTATATATATAGTTTAGTAAGGTTATAGATTTTAATTAACTTATACCCTTAGATAGCCCTTCCTTATACCTCTAAGCTATACTATTTATTATAAAACAGTAAACCTAACGGATAATAAGTATTATAGTTACTAGAAAAGTAGGCTACTTATACTAAGTCGCTTATATCTTATTACCTGCACTAGGGTACCCCGTTTAGGTAGTCTAGACTTCTATAAAAGGTATCATTAGCGCAAGGACATTAGCACTAGTAGGCGATATAGACTCACAGCGATGACGCTTGATTCGACGAGTGTGATTAGTTCCGAGGTCCATCCTAGTCTGTATCATGTGGGCACTCACAAGATCCCGAATGTAAACATGATAGCCGACAAGATCTTCTTCCGCAGCGATAGGTTCAAGCGCAAGATAAAGGGAATAGGGACCAGCATGACCCAGATGTCGATGGCGATGGTGACGAAGGCGCCCGCCCAGAAGATGTCGTGGGTGCTAATACAGGAACCGCGGCCACGACCTTCCCAGGCTTTCCAGAAGTAGTTGATGGGCGTACAGCCAAACAAAATGGCAAAGTCAAAAGCGATGCAGCAGGTGATGATCAGCACAAAGCTGAATTGGATCAGCCGCCGTGCCAGGGGAACGTGGCCGAAAATCCGCTGATAGAAGAGCAGGATCGATAATCGCACAAAATCGCGGAACGTGATGTATATTACGAAAAGAGAATACCACGCCTTGAAGATAGTTGTGATGTCGCTAAAAGGGATAGCCCAGATGTCGGTTCCTAAGCCATGGGATTTCACTGCACAGAGGCATCATCTTAGCTGTGTTGCAAGAATTTCGATACGTGGAAATATTGAAGATATTCGCAGACGTACTTGACCACCCTATCGTCGTAAATGCAATGCAACCTATCTGCAAGCATGGGAGAATACTAGTTAGCCCTCATTTGGCCATAGCAATCTGGAAGCAACAGATGTCGACTCACAAAGGACAAGCCCACAATAAAGTCATCCCACCAGACCGGAACCTTCGCCTTCAATCTCGCGATGACGCGCAGCAAGACACAGACTGCCGCTATCGCGGTGAAGGCCATAAGGACAGGTACATAAGAGTGGTCAACTTCCGGAGGGATGCCACAGAATGCAGAGGTCAAGTTTTTGGTGGTTAAGGTCTCCCGGACGGTGCAATTCTTGGTAACGCAGGCAGTGGCTTGTGCATTGAGATCCTCATTGTGACAGATGCAAGTCTGATTGGAAATAGCACAGTCTGAAGCTCCAACTGCGCTGACCAAGCATACTTCCTTGAAGAGATTTTAGAAACATACGAGGACCCAGATGGTTCGTAGGTAGAACTTACAGCACATCGGGGCAAATCAGCGGCCAAATCCTGAACAGTGGACATTGTTAGAACCGATGGTATTATTTACTGTTCCGTTTTCATACGTAAGACACAAGTTAGATTCACACTTTCTGCTCCGTCGCCTTTATTTATATCCTTGTATGACCTTGCTGACGTTCATGACATTACTCTGAAGTTTTGTCACATGGCTGCACCCCTGTCAACTCGTTTCTGGTCGAAAACTGGACGTGTGGTATGCAGTGGCATGGAAATAGAAACACTTCTGCAGGCTGTACCCTAGGGTATAGATTGCAACCTCCGTCGCCTATATTTAGGTAATGATTACAGCACATGCAGGCTCTTTGAATATCCTGAGTGGTGTAGTGTTCAGGCAGCAGAGCCTTGGCCTGTTGAATGTGGGGGAAGACTTCACTATTATTGTTGAAAGGTGGAAAGTACCTACTCAAGGCAGGTAGAAGGCTTATCGGACCTTTCTGCCATTGGAGCCAGATATAAAGAGAGGAATGGGTAAGTCTATCGTACTATCGATGATCGGCAGCCAACGTGCAGTTCAGCTGGCTATAGGATGCATGAGCCACCTATCAGCGCGCCGGGCGCCACACCCGGGCAACCGCGAACGCCTAGTCATATCATCTGTACATGATGAGGTTGCATTTTTCACCATTCGGGGACATCCCCCCACTCTGTGTGACGGAATACATGCAGTATGTGTTGAAAATTCTCCACCTCCCAACATTCGATAGGTTGGTCGCTCTGCATAGCTCGAGGCTGAGCATGATGCGCGCTTGGCTTCCGATTCTGGCTTCTGTGCGGGAACGCCGGGGTCATGACGAGGAAACTCTCTTTAGATTGACAGGTCACTGCCTCGAGTATATATCGCCGCTTTTTATGCCGTTTTGTCCGTTTGTACTCTACTTTGACTCCCTTGCTGAGCCGAATACATTTCGAGTCACAATATTGACTGTCCAGTGCATAGCAAGGATGAGTAACAAAATAATAAAAACAAGCAGTGTAAGTTATTAGCAGCGCTGTGTTGGTTCAAACTGTTCAGTCATTGGGACATGGCACACTAACTTGGTATCTGCAGATTGTGCTCTTACTTGTGGCTCTCGCTACATTCCTGGCCGCGAGAGTGCAGGTGTTATCGCTAGCTTATTTCAATGCACCGGCGCGAATGCCCAAGCATACGAACTTTACTTCGTACGGGGTGAAGTTCCCAGATCAGATCCGGAGCTGTGAAGATGTAGTTCTTGTCGAGGATTGGGGTCTAGCACTCCTAGTCTGTGACCCGGGCCGAGAGACTTGGAACACCGTCATGGTAGGGCATGCCCAATTTTACTCTTTCTTTACAAGTGCGATACTCAAAACCAAGCAGGGCGATTTTGTTGACGGTGCCGAACCTGATCCTAATGCGGAGTTCTACGCCTACAAGTACGACGATGTGTCACTGCCTGACGATAAGGCTCTCAGGCGAATCGAGGTTATTGGGTTCAACTCAGAGCTGCGCACAATAGGGTTCGAATACCATGAAGCCAGCTCCACGCTGTTCGTAACCAACCACGGACGCCAGGGTCCATGCATTGAGCAATTCCACCTGGATATAGAGGCCTTGACAGCCACTCACGTCGGCACCATTGTGCATCGGCTGATTCATATCCCGAACTCTATCGCCGCGGTGGGTGAGTCGGAGTTCTATGTTACGAATCAGCACTACTTTACAGCCCGCGAGCACCCGCTTCTCTGGGCTCTCGAGACCTATCTCGCGCCGCCACTTGCGACTATCGTACATGTGCGTATCTTAGCCGACGGGACCGTCGATGCCGCGGTCGTGGCCCGTCAGGCTTACCCTAATGGCATCGTGCTGCTCAACGACACCACCATGGCCGTTGCGGCGACAAGTCAGTGTGCTGTCAATTTGTACGCCGTCTCCCAGCCGGCGGCGCAGGCGCAGCAGGCTCATCCTACCTTGAAGCTGGAGTCGCGCTTTCGACTACCATTTCTGCCCGACAATCTCGCCGTTTCTAAGAGTGACGGCGCGCTACTTGTTGCCGGCCACCCGCACCTCCCGAGCCTGGGAAATTTCGCCCGCTCGCGACGCATCTGTCACCGGCCGGACGTGCTGGATAATCAGGGCGAGGAGGCGCGGAACATGTGCGCGTCTATAGGCGCTGCGTCATGGGCTAGTGAATGGACACCAGAGGGTGGGGTTCAGCACATATACGCTGGGTGGGAGTATCCGGCATCTGCATCTGTCGTAAGGGACAGAGAGAGGGGCATGGGGATGGTAGCAGGGCTCTATACGAAGGGCTTGCTAGTTTGGCGGGATTAATAAGAACATGTCCATAAGGATAGGGGGGGGGATAAGGTGAGCGGGCCTTGCGACTCTTTCTCGAATTAAAAAAACAGCTCAAGGAGAGGGAGCTTCGAATTATATTCAAAAGAGTCTTTTCAAGAGGGCCAGCTTAGAGTTAAACTAGAGACGTTAACAGTAATTATGAAACCTACCCTAATTAAGTCTGGTCCCAGTTAGGCTGGGGAACGGCAGAGCGTGGCGAAATCCGAAGAAGGAGTTCGTTGACGAAGTCGTTCGCATGTCATTCCTGCCCACGAGCTACTCCCGCTTGGAATCCATAAACGAACGTAACATCAGCGGCTGAAAAGGTTGTTTTACTGATTCTTTGCCGCCCAGCTAGCCTTATCACACTGGTACCAATAATTGCAGAACAGGACATTGAATCAAATTTGGGGCGGAAATATGATGTGAGATCAGATCAGGTCGCCCAACGACTCGTATGCTCCTAGGGTATTGCCAATGAGCTGTCAAAAGTACACACATCCAATTCCAACATAACGAAACAACTCGGAAAACAAGGACCAGGTTACGTTTTACCCCTTATGATGATGTCTAAGGCCTGTATCTGATGATCTCTGCTGCTCTTTCCGCGACTGCGTACAGAGTCGCTGTAAGATGCCCGCTGACTTGCAACGGGAGGATCGAGGCATCCACCACTCGTACATTGTCTGTCCCATACACCTTGAGAGACGGGTCTACCACTCCCCCTGACTCCCTAGCCATCATGGAAGCTGTTCCTATTGGATGATAATTTGGTGTGACTATATTACCATTAGCACTTGTGCCAGCCTGTGTGAGCGTGGATCGATCGACACACAAGAATTAGTGATATATTGAGCCCATTCTTCGTCTGTGCCTGGGTTAGCTGTCAGATTCGTGACTACGTACCCCTCGACACAACTGGTATTCCAGAAGGCTTGGGCGTGCTTCCCGATGGCGATCTGCGTGACCAAGTCAATATCCGCGAGGAAGTAACGCGGATCAATCACAGGCTGATCAACCTGATGCACGGAGCGGAGGTGAACACTGCCCCTGGAAAAAGGCAAGAGGGACCACCAAGCCGACAGCAGCAGCCCGGAAGATCCATACGTGAGTGTCTCGGATATTGTGACATTTGACGAGAATATCAGGTCATGTTGAATCCGGTATATCTTCTCAAGAGCCGTGGCATTCACTCCGTTGTGAGAAGCTGCTGCTATTAATAGTGCATATCGTGCCAGGCTTGCTTTGGTTGAAGCTGCTACTACTGACTTGTTGTGTCCATATATGTCTTCTGCCGTTCCGAAGGTTGCATATGTGGTTGAACCAGTAACGTTCAGGGCTCCCGAGAAGAGTATATCATTATTTGGCTGCTCTTGCAGATTCTCTCCGACTCCGGCGAGGTCGATGATAGTGTCTACGCCGAGACTCTCGAGGATCCTGGTAGTAATGTCAGAACAGACTATGAGCCTCGGCGCCGTTAAATACTAACTGAGGGTTTCCGATTCCGGATAATTCCAATAGAAGAGGCGTCCGCAACGACCCAGCTGATAGGACCGCTTCCTTTCCAATAGTGGCGACGATCGTCTCATTTTTCGTGTTGGTATACTCTACTCCAGTTGCTTTCTTCCTACGGCTGCCATCTTTCGTTGTACTCCAGACCAGCCTGATAGCCGTACCGTTCAATATGCTCAAATTGGTTCGGTGCTGAACAGGGTAGTAGAACGCCCTGGCCGCATCCCACCGCAAGTCAGACTCCCTGTCCACAGTCTGAGGCCAGACATTAAATCCCCGCGTATCACCGTCATTGACGTCTGGATTCACAGGGGATCCCAAGGCTTGCCAACCCTCTTGCGCAATCTCTTCGAACGACCCATTGGCCAACGCATATCTAAAGCCGACATGCAGTTCCCCATCTTGGCCGTGATATTTCGGCTCATAGCTGGCGCCAGCGGCCACCTGTGCCATTGTCGGCCGCGTAAATCTCTCAACCTTCTTGTAATACGGGAACAGAGCCTCCCAGTTCCACCCTTCATTCCCCAAAGCCTCCCACGCATCAATTTCTGCAGCATCGGCCCGGATGTATGTCATGCCATTGATGGTGCTGGTCCCTCCAATGGCCCTTCCGGAGTGGAACGTAAAGGACCTGTTCGCTGCCCCGGGCTGAACGACAGAGGGATAAGCCCAATCGATCGGGGTATTGAATGAGGCAAGAAAATTCTCAGGGTCCGTGACATTGGGACTGTTCCTCACATCTTGCCCAGGTTCGATCACTGCAATGGTGGTGTTGGAATCCTCGGAGAGTCGGTTGGCGAGAAGTAGACCACAAGTTCCGCCACCTATAATGACATAGTCGAACTTGGCCGCATGTAGTTGAATTGCGAAGAATAGGAGCATCAGATGTATGGCGCCGCGGACGTCCATCAAATTGGCTCTCTCTGTCCATTGGACCCCGGATGGAATATACATGATGCTCAAGAAATGTGAATGTCTCAAAGAACCTTCCAAAGCGACGCGGAGCATGAATCCTTGATACCAAGCACAAACAAACAAAACGAGAAAGCCAGGGTGTGGCTCTTCGGGGCATCAGCGCGGATCCATGATCTTCCGCATGCAATCATGGTGGCGGGGAGCAGGGCCGTCGATACATATTTGAAGCCACCTATGCGCAGGCGGATTTGGCTTGATACCCTGAGAACTCTTACTATTGCTCAAGCTACGAGCTCAGTGTCTTCAGGATCTGAACCCTTGCAGCTAAAGCAGGTTCTGGCAATGATCTCTCACCACTTGTTTGCATACTACACTAAGTATGTGCTTAGTACCAAGCTATATATGTAACTATATCCGAGGGCTCGGCAGGAAAAGAAGCCGTGTCTGACGTCGACCTGCATCAATTAGCATGAACGCGCGTTACTGCATACGTCGCTGTCCACATTGAACTACTTGTATATGTATAGCCGGCAGCGAGATTCGACATCTTCGCGTCTAATCCCCGATCAGATTTGAATAGACCCTGAAGAACAAATGGGTTCTCAAAAGGCATGTAATGAAAAAGCCAACCCAGCTACAAACACATACAACCACACTGGTTATTGGACCAGGGTCGGCTTGGCCATCAAACTTTGGTCAATGCGCAAGATAATGTATTGTGCAAAATTGTTCAATGGATTGCTATATACAGGAAGCAGCAAAGCACATGCTGAGGTCGCATGTACTAGTCTGCGAGACCGCTGCGAAATTGAAATGTACAGTCATAATATATACATGGCACCGAACAGCCCGCCGTGTTTAGCTGGCTTAAGAGCACGTCGCAACGCTGGGAACGTTCTCACAGTCGCTGTACTTCTTGCCACCAGTGATGGTCACGTCGCTCCATGTCCAGTCAGAGCAGCCGCTGGAGCCGCAGACAATGACGATGTCGTAGCCACTGCTGGAGACGGCATCACTTCCGTAGATGTTCTTGACGGTCAGATCGGTGATGGGAATTCCACTCGTCGGGTCGCCCTTGAGATCTCCACCCTTGTAGTTCTGCTCGATCAGGATACCGTACCTGGAGGAATGTTAGCTTTCTTCTTCTTGCAACTGCGGGTAATCAGCTGTTATAGGTTGTCTCATACTTGTTGATGCCGGACAAGGTGATGTCGTCGTACGTGATACTCTTGATGGTGCCGGTGTCGCCCTCAGTGGCCTTGATGCGGAGCCCTACATCAATAAATTTAGTAAATGCCATACAAGAATAGCTAGTTCGTCTCGATGATTGTACTGACCATTGTCGGAGTTAATTACAGTCGAGGTCTCGAAGGTGACGCCCTCGACCGTGTTGTTGCTGCGACCACCGACCGAGCCGATGGACAGACCGTGACCGCCTGAGCAGTATCCGTTCTGGAAGATGATGCTCTGGAAGCGTAATGAGTCAGAGAAATTCTTTGCAACGGAGAGAGCCGAAGATCTGGTTTAGTATAGACTTACGGAGCCGGAGTTGATAGCCACACAGTCATCCTGGTTGTAGACGGTTGCATTTTTGATAGTAACCCTGTCAGAGCTGCCAATATCGAAACCATCGGTGTTGTGGCCGAGGTCATCGGTGTCACCATCGGAGGCATCAATAGTGACATAGGCAATCTCCAAGTTCTCAGCACCGTTGATGCTGAAGACCTGCACAGGTGGGTTGAGGATCTTGATGTTCTCGATGAGAGAGTCGGTCAAGTCGTGGGCCTGGAAGAACTTGGGCTTCGTGACACCACTGTTGCTGCCCTTGCCATCCCAGTACAGAGCACCCTGACCGTCCAAGACAGAGCTACCCGAAGCATGGCCGGCCACCTTGACGTTGGTGCCGCTGACTGCGAAAAGCGGGCCATCCCACTCCTCGTAACCGAAGGTGGTAGTTCCCTGGAAGATGACGACGGTCTCATCGGGGAGGCCCGTCAAGTCAAGGGTCGTGCCACCGGGAACAGTGAGGGTGTCGAGGATGATGGTCGAGCAAGAAGACTTGGACTTCGAGGCCAGAGAGTAGCCAGAACTGCCGCTGAATGTGCAGGTAGCAGCTCGCTTCTCGATGGCTCGCTCCTCGATGGCTCTGGCGACTTCGTCTTGGCTGGGCGCAGCAGTGGGCGCAGGGGCCGCCACAGGGGAGGCCAGGACGGAGCTGGCCAGGGCGGCCAGGGCCAAGGTGATGGAGGTCTTGGTTGATCTCATTGTGACAATATGATGGGTTGGTAAAGATCGACAACTTAAAGAGTGCTTAATGAAAGCCAAGGCCGATGATCCAATACCAACCCGGAATCCAAGACAGGGCAGCATGCCTGGGCTTTATATCGTCTTTGCATGGTCCACCATCGGGTGAATTCCCAGCCATCCTTCCATAAACTTCGAAGACCACATCTGGCAAGTGCCGCGAGGCTCTGGAGACGGGCACCACGTGCATCGAGAAATCTCTGGGAGTTTGTCCGTGAATCTTGCACCACTGAGAGAAGGCAAAGTAGGAGATACTCAGGCTGATCACGGAGCTAATTACAGGTGCGGCTCTGTGAGAAAATGTTCTAGTCCGTAAGTGGAAGTTGTTCCTGGTTATGGAGACCCGGGATGCCATGCATGTAGTACTCTTGGGTGTGATACTATATCCAGATTGGCGGATTCGTCCTGTCTAGCTTATCCCGCCATGGAGATTTGACTGCCGTGCCAAGGCTTTTGATGGGTTTTGAAACGCATGTCCTTCAGCAGTGGCGATTGATTTCTCGGATTTGTGAGGTCTGGCCCGGGGCATTGCACCAAACAATGGAACCAGATGTGGGCTGGCGAAGACACTACATAGTACTCCATGGACTCAAGAACCACAATTTGAGAGCTTATCCGAAGGGTTCTGCAAATCCCTGTCAGAAGGAGAGGCAATATCATGATCCGGAGGTACTATGACTGGAGAAATCGGTATCCAGTCTACCGGTAACGGCATTTGGTCGACTGGTATCTATGGGATAATATACGCATGCATGGCGCGAATGTTTAGTTTCCGTTGAACTGGGAAAATCCGCGTAGCGTCGTTTCACTCCGCCGGCACTGCACCTGCAATTACGAGTTATGCAGGTTGTCTGCGTGCTTCAGGGTGTCACCCGGAGATTGTTTAGATCCTCACTGCGGCAATTGGAAAACCGGCACTCAGCGTTACTGGTGCGTCCAAACGATGCAGAAAAGCTCCATATGCAAGGGGAGGTCACCAGACACTGAATAAATGGGCCTGTTGTATCATAGACCCACAATCATGTCGTTAGTGAGCTCGCTTCGATGGTCTTTGGGCTCTAGATGTCACTTGAGATCTGAGCGGGAAACACTTAATCAGGGGATTTTTCCGATCAGAGGAGGGCTGGTTCATCCGGTTTTCGAGCGTCGTCATATGTGACCAGGATGGCCTTGAGCAGGATGCTCCTTGAATAAGAGAGTCGTCTGATTTTCTGGAAGGTCTGAGCTGATACATCACAAATGTAATCCAGGTGTGAGCGACTGCCCCAGGGTTGGGGGCCTATCAGCAAGGATCCTGATAAAACAGAGATGTCGTGCTTATTACACGTCAAGTCAATCGTCCTACAAGGAAATCCATTATGTCTTCCAATGCACGTGCTCGGCCAGTGCCTCAACGAATTTCAGGTGCAGGGAGAGACGTTTGACCCGTTGACATGGTCAGTGGGTAACGGGGGCGCAAGGCTCTTGGTTTCCCTGGATCACCTATGAGGTACAAGGCTACTCCTGTATAGAGGGACCGTTGACATCATGCTCATACACGGCGTACTATGTACGCGGCGTGTATATGGTTTGGTGACCATGAACCCGAATGCCTCATTTCGAGGATATGTGCAGTGATTGTAAAGAAGCTGCAAGGCTTACATGGAGATATTGGGACCAAGTATTTCGAGGAAAACCAAGGCGAACGAGAGAAGGAGAAAAGACGAGGAGAAACCTTTCCCTCCTCCCGAAAGAATTATAGCGGTGTGCTTGGCACTACACTGGAGGTTGAACAGATTGTTGTTATTGGGTGTTGAGTAATCTGCACGGCGTTTAGATGGAAGGGTGTCCAACTACGCTCATAGGTCAGGTAAGCGAATCTTCCTTAGGGTCTTCTGTGCGCTGCTACAGCTGTCCTTGGGGGGCTTCATGAGGTTGGACACACTTCCTTGGGAGGATATCCCCGAAGCAGTTCGATGAAGTGCTGTCCCAACTCGGACCCTTCGATTGAGTTATGGGGAATCTTTGATAGAAGAAGTTAATCGGCGGGTTCGATGTCATTTCCAGCTTGGCATGCAGATCTCTTCGGTATATTCGGCCGCCAGGGATGGCTGCAACAACCCCGGACGAAGCAAATCGCCTCGACATCCCGGCAGTGTGATACCGGCGAAACAAGACTCACAAATGTTGTATTAACTATATCACCAGCGAGGTTTATCATGCAACCACTAGTGCATACCATAATTTATTTAGTCAAATTGATACCTATTGATAAGGCTTTTCAGGCTGTTCTTGGTGTTCCGAGAGTCTTCCGCATCCTGCTTTGCCGACTTTTGTACCATTCGAACACCTGACCTTGCAATATCTCTGGGTGTGTTACTGATATGGGCTAGGTTCATGCCGTTTATGTCATAATTACGGTAGATCACTGTATTGACGTCGCAGAAGCGTTTATCGTCAAGTGCAGCTACACTAGCTGTCATTGATCTCAACAACAAGTAAGGTCTTTGCATATATCGTGATTGAAGAGGGTGGTTTTACCAACTTCCTCCGCTCGCGGCCCTATCTGAAATGTCTCTCCAGAGCCAACAATGGGACGTCATCGTGGTAGGCGGTGGAAATGCAGGCTTCAGCTCCGCCATTTCCGCCGCTGAGAGACTCTCTGAACAAGGTGTCATGCCCCGCGTGCTCCTCATTGACAAGTGCCCACCATCATGGGCTGGCGGAAACAGCTACTTTACTGCGGGGGCCTTCCGCTGTGTGCACGATGGCTTGTCCGATGTGCTGCCCATGGTCAACAATGTGAATCCGCAACTGGCTGAGAAAATCGACCTGGATCCGTACACGCAGGAAGACTTCCTAGATGACCTGCACCGCGTGACAGATGGCAGGTATGACCGGGATCTCGGTCGCATGTTAGTTGGGGATAGCAAGGAGACCATCAGGTGGCTTTCGAAGCATGGTGTTCGGTTCCAGTTGAGCTTCAACAGGCAAGCGTACAAGATTGGGGACAGACACAAGTTCTGGGGAGGCTTGTGTTTAAAGACCCAGGATGGTGGAAAGGGGTTAGTGGAAGATTTGTTCAGTGCGACAGCAAAGCTGGGCGTGGTTGTGAAGTACGATACTGCTGCGAAGAGTATTCAGGCAGATCCTACTTCTGGGGCCTTTAAGTCTCTGAGAGTTGTATCTAGAGACGGCTCAACCTCTGAGATTACTGCAAAGGCTATCATATTGGCCGCTGGCGGGTTCGAGGCGAACCCGCGGATGAGGGCGCAGTACCTCGGCCATGGATGGGACCTGGGCCATGTTCGCGGCACGCCATACAACACCGGCGAGGTCCTGGAAATATCAATACGCGACCTCGGAGCGAGACAGGCCGGGCACTGGAGTGGATGTCACAGTGTTGCATGGGATGCCGACAGCCCGGCCAACACAGGCGATAGGGAGATTTCGAATGAGTTCACCAAGAGCGGGTACCCATTGGGTATCACGGTGAACAGGACTGGACAGAGATTCTTTGACGAGGGAAGCGACATCCGGAACTACACCTACGCGAAATTCGGCAAGGCCATTCTGGGTCAACCAGGCGGTGTTGCCTTCCAGGTCTGGGATAATCAAGGTATCCCATGGCTCAGGAGTGAGGAGTACAGGGACGAGATCGTGAGGAAAACATATGGTGATACGATCGAAGAACTCGCCGCCAAACTGGAAAAAAGTGAAGGGCTTGAGAGCGCCAGGAAATTAGTCGAAACTGTCAACGATTACAATGACGCAGTGTTGAGGCACAGACGAGAAAATGAGCGATTGAAGTGGGACCCGTCGGTCAAAGACGGTCTGTCGACGCAATCATCGAGCAATTCACTTACCGTACCGAAGTCAAACTGGGCACTTCCGCTTACCCAAGGCCCTTTTATGGCTATCAAGGTGGTTTGCGGTGTCACCTTCACGTTCGGCGGCCTGGCTGTCGAACCCACAACTTCCGGTGTCATTTCAGATGCGACGGGGAGAACCATTCCTGGTGTATACTGCTGTGGCGAGATGCTCGGTGGGCTATTCTTCGAGAACTACCCTGGAGGTAGCGGTTTAACCTCAGGAGCAACTTTCGGTCGCAAAGCTGGCATCCAGGCTGCTAGGGCCTGTCAAGACCTTGGTGAGAACTTTTAAGCTGAGGGAGAGACCACAAATGGCCTGTCTGCCAGCACCTCGTCTTTAGAGACCTAACTACAGCCATCTAATACTACACTTCCATCACACCAATCTGACCACACCACCCCTTCCTCTATATGGTCAAAACCGCCGTCCATAGGTTGTAGGAAAATCAGAGATATCACTTCTAGTATCCGAAGGCCCTGTGCATCATGCCCATTCTTGGGCTTTCCACGATGTACAGTAGTGTGCTGCGAAGTAACGAGAAAGTGGTATGACGAGCAAGGCATTGTCCCCAATGCTCAGTCAGCAGATGCTTGGACCCTCTAGGTCAAGCCTATACACATACACGTTTCTGCCTTTGCTCCAGGTTCGGCTCATGGCTCCTGAGCTATGAAGTAGGTGTTGCTTCTAACTGCTGGACAATGTTGCCATCTGGAAAACAGAAGAGACCTGAGACATGTATCATTCTCTCATACTTTCCTCAAACGGTCTATATACACTTCGATGATATGATCAGCCAGTGTGATCCATATATGAGCAGTATCGATCGGACGCCCAACCCAGGAACCCTCATAGGCTCGACCAAGCTAAGCACTCAAGACATATACCTGAACTTGGCCACAGCCGTCGTCCCATCAATCTCTGCCTCGCTAAGGTCCCTCGCCCTCGCCTCAATGGTCGCTAGGTCCTCATACACAGCCCCGAACAAGGTTCCATTCCAGCCAATGGTATCACCCGAGCTGGATCCCGATCCCGCACCGTAATCACCCTCGTCCTGGTGTGGCGTTGTCAGCTCCTGCAAAGCGACCGAGTAGTTCGAGGTGAACAAAGGCTCCTCGTTGGCGAGGTTGTACTGCGTCGTACAGGCCTCGAAGTGGACGCTGGGGAGTGAGTTGTAGTAGAAGTCCCAACGCGGGTTCAGGGCATCAGCAAGGGACTTTACAGGCTCGCCAGGGTGCAGGATCGACCAGGGCGCACGGCACGAGTCCCCGATGCACGTCTTCAACAGCAGCATCAGGCCGTTTAGGCGCGATGTGAGGCGGGCAGCCTCGGCAGAGCTGTTCGACGGGATGGGGTGGAGCTCGTAGGGGTCGGTAACGGTGTCGTAGAGCTCGCTCTCTCCTGTGCACCAGACCGCGTACATGTAGCTGTAGTCCTTAGAGATGATGCGGACCGTCTTGTAGGTGTTCTTAGGTCGCGCCGTGGTATAATCTAGGTTCGACACCTCGATGATCCCGCCGCCCCAGTATTCGACGTTGATGGTCTCGATGTGCGAGATATCATCGACGGCGGAGGTGGTATTGGAAATGCTACTGTCCATGGCGAAGTAGGGGAGCAGACTGCGGCCATCCAGCCAGCTAGGCCACTCGGACTTGTCCAGCCCTGCAAGGTCAAGGAGCGTTGGGGCGATGTCAATGTGGTTTGACGGCAAGTTGGTCGAAAGTCCCCTTGGGATACCAGGGCCGCGGATGCTGAAGGGCACATGTGTGTCCTCCTTGTAAGGAAGGGTCTTTCCGCATGGGACACGGTGCTGTCCCAGGTGGTAGCCGTGGTCAGCACTGAAGATGATAACGGTGTTCTCAAGCTCGCCCTTCTCTTCAAGGAGGTCCATGATGTGAGCAATCATTTCATCCACAGATTGGAGGGTCTGAGCACGCGCACGAGCCGTCTCATCGACCCCATCGATGACGGTGCTGTTCATCAACGGAAGCTGGCCGACCCACGATGGCTTCTTGTTGACAAGTGGGTTGAAGTTGGGAGTTCGAGGCGCGGTCACGTTTTGGAAAAGATGGGCGTGCCGAGCAGCTGGGACTGGCGGCCACTTGCCAGTGTGGTTGAAGGTCTGGTGAGGTGCTGTGGGGTTGACCATCAGGAACCAGGGCTCGTTGTTCTTGGTCTCGTTGCCAAGAAGCTTCTCGAGCCTGTCAACGGCCTTGGCTCGGACGACGTCCTGGAGATAGGAACCATTGTAATACCGTGGTGTAGCACCGTCGATGGAGAAGACGGGAGTGTTGTATGTGTACATCCAAGGATCGAGCATGCCATCGAATCGGTCCCAGCCGGCCGGTACCGTCTGATAGTTATCGATAGCGACACCGTTCATGAGCTTACCGATGAACTCAGTCCTGTAGCCCGCCTTCTTCAGGTAGTGAGGGAGGTTGTTGTCATTCTCTCCCGACGCGACAAATTTCTGGAAGCTCCCGCCCGGGAGATTGACATTTGTATTATTGGTGTTGTGAGCGTGTTGCCCTCGAAGCATGGCAACTCGAGAGGGACAGCAAAGCGCCACTGTGGCATGGTGGTTGTTCCATGTGAACCCTAGGCACGACTGTTGATGAGTGTATCTCTTGGATGGGGCAACCGTGGGGCAGGTGTTAGGTATGCGGTGTCCAGAATGAATATTGACCGTTGCCTACCCTCTTGCTGGATGCGGCTGGTCACGGTATTAAGGTAGTCCAGAGACCCCAGCTCAATGTCCTGATCATCAGTGAGGACGAAAATAATATTCGGCTGCGTCACCCGCGCAAGCGATGCTGCGACAGCGCCAAGAGAGAGTATCCACCGGTACATCGTGAAGGTACTCAGTAGAGGAAGTCAAGCTGCAGCTAAGGGTAACCATCATCTAGGCGCCCGGCATTTGAGCGGAAGGGCGACTGCCGGCAATATTACCTGCAGCTCTTGTATTTACGCTATAAGCTCGAGGTGGTATTGAGATATATCTTCGGGCCAAAATACGTGCTAACATCGCGACTTAGAACCCTCACAGTATCTGTGTGAGCCAATATGTCCCTCAAGCTAGGTAATAGTCTCCCAGCCACCGCGTTCATCCAACCGTATATTGCACCCTCTAATAATCGCAGAGCAACGCTCGATACCGCGTTGCAACCGATTTGATGTATGGTGATGTAAGTATGTGGGTCTATTGCGCCATAGCTTGCCGTATTCGGAAGATATTCACGCCCTTGATGGACAGTCAGTCACCCACAGCCGGTCAGTCGAGTACGGATATCATCCCACATACCGGTATCGCCCGCATAATCTGTTCATCAACACGACCTTCACGATACAGATTTACAACTGTAAGCAGTATGGATAACATGCTAGATCATAGTTGTGATCTCCAACCGCCTTCTTCCTCGAATATCCTGCCTACCTCCCTGCAGATCGCTAGTAGTCTTCGATCGTGATACCTGGGAGCCACGATAGAGATTCCCACAGGCAAGCCGTTCTCCCCCGCAAACCCGGGGAGGTTCACGATGGGGACGTGCAGTGCCTGCAACAAAGATCCACTGCCATTAGTCTTGCCATTTTCGGGCGCATCGGGGTGGGTAAGCCTACCGTCCATATCAATTGAAAAGCCGCGGATCCTGTACTCTTGATGCCAACCGGGGCTTCACCGGGCACAGAGGGTGTCAGAACTCCGGCATACCTTGAGAGCAGTGCATCGACTCGTGGGCGAGCCGCAGCTATACTGTCAAAGGATTCCACGTGCTGCGCATGTGTGAGCCTGTGCACATTTTCCACGTGGCCCACTAGCTGTGTGTGAAGTTGGTCCCTTGACGCGCGATGCTCGGGAAGGAATGCCGTCCGCCCATCTTCTTTGAAGACAACTTGATGCCACTTAGGCAATTCCTTCAGGTCGTCTGGCAGTTCGACCTCCTCGACTTCAGCACCGTGAGACCTAAGGAGTTCGGCGGCCTTGCGCATTGCCGCTTCGGTACTCGGCTCCACGTTGTCTTGCCATACCACGGTCTTCATCAGTGCCAACTTGGCTCCCTTGACGACGAATCGTCCTTCTGTTGCTGCAAACGGCGGCTCATCGTCCTGCAAACCAAAAGCATCGGCGAGAAGTTCCAGATCTTCGACCGATCGCGCATAAAGGCCAAGTGTGTCAAGAATAAGGGAGAAGACCTTTTGTCCTTCTCTGGTTATCGAATTCCATGTCGGTTTGAACGCAAAGATGCCGTTGTATGAACCCGGCCTGATAGTGCTGCCGCCTGTCTGCGTCCCCAGACCAACTGCCGCTTGCATATCGGCCACTGCAGCACCTGAGCCAGAACTCGAGCCACCGGGCGTGCGCGTAGGGTCGTGTGGGTTGCGTGTGCTTGGTCCATCGACAGTGGCTGCGAACTCGGTCGTCGTCGTCTTGCCTAAGATTAGAGCGCCTGCCTGGCGTAGAATCATGACGGACCCGGCGTCTATACCAGCTAAATTGCCCTCATAAATCGGAGAATTGTGTTGCGTCGGCATGTCTTTGGTGTATATGACATCTTTCACGGCAACAGCAACGCCATGTAGCGGGCCTCGCTTACCCAGTGGCACCTGGTCAAGCTGTCTCGCTTGCTCGAGGACTAAATCTTCGTTTATGTACGCCCATGCCCTGACTGTGTCGTCTCGTTCCTTGATCCGCGAAAGCAAGGATCGCGCATAGTCCTCCACTGAGAGAGAGCCACATTGGATCTTCGCGGCTGCCTGGGCAGCTGTCAGCCGGTATGGCTCAACTAAAGCCATGTCCAGACAGCAATATTGATGTCTCCCTTCTACCAGTATGCGCCGTATCGGTAGGGGAAGGAGTTCAAGTGGATTTCAGAGTCATAACTCCTCCATAACATGACTAGACGAGGAGTAAGGTAGATTGGCGGAAAGAGGCCGACGAATCGGCCCTCTAAAACATCCAAGCGGTTTTCTTTCTGATGGGCGATTACAGAGGGGGTCAAAGATTTGCCGAAGAGCGAAGCCTACCGGTGCCGACACCGTCCGCACTGCATTGCTTGACCCCGCGCGAGAAATCGTCCTGTGTTATCGACTTTAGCTTTAGTTGAGATAATCTCAGCCAAGCCGTCGTATGATAATTCAGTCCACCTCGTTCCCACTTTTGATGGGGGTTCACTTGAGCCCTGGCAGCCCTCAAGGCATGCAGGGCACTTCGAGTGGGGTGTGGGGGGCGCAATGCGCAGGAGACATCAAGCGATGTCGTATCCGGCAGCCAACATACATCAGCCACAGCAGAAGCGAGGGTTGAGACGCCGGAGTACGCCGCGGATCACTTCCAAGATTCTCATGATAGGCTCATGGGATGGAAGTTAATGTCCCCTGTGATAAGACAAGAGAATGACTGCTCATGGAGGCGACATACTTTCATGTGATAGACTTGCATTGGTCAAGAATGCAGGACGAATGCACACTGAATAGTGTGCTTCCTCGGAGATCCGAGTTTTGGGAAGCTAGGCGAGGTGTACCGAATGCATAAAGCTCGAGCCTGAGTCCTGACGACTTCATCCGGAACAATACCACTTCCCTCGATGTTTCGACACCGTGCCTTCCACCAATTTACATTTCGTTGATGCAACAGTATCGCCTTCATACTTGACTACACCATTCCAGCCTGAACCCCCTGTGCTAGACCAGTGCATCAGCAATAATGCCCGAAGCGTATCATCCCCACCCGGACTATGACTTTGACCGGGACTTCAAAGGCTACGGCGAGGCCGGTCTGAAAGTCAACTGGCCCAATGACTCCAAGATCGCAGTCTCATTCGTCATAAACTACGAGGAAGGTGGCGAGCGGAGCGTACTCGCCGGAGACGATGTGTCGGAGACCAATCTGAGGGAAAATCCAATGACCCCTCAGCTATATGGACAACGTAGCTATAATGCCGAGAGCGAGTATGAATACGGCAGTAGAGCGGGCTGGTGGCGTCTCTTTAGACTGTTCAACAAGTACAAGATGAAGTTCACTCTGTACGCAGTCGCTCAAGCAGTTGAGAAACAGCCAGAGGTTGCGAAGAGGTGTGTGGAGGAAGGACACGACGTTGCTTCCCAGTGAGTTATTGCTCCCGGAGCTTTCCGTCGCTGACAAGAACAAGGGCTGACAAGTAGAGGGCAGTGCATATCGCTGGATTGATTACCACAACCTTTCCATTGAGCAGGAAAAAGACTACATCCGCAAATGCATCACCTCTTTGAAGTCACTAACCGGATACGCGCCACGGGGATGGTATTACGGCCGACCCAGCCCTCATTCACGTACTCTCATTCCGCAGGTCTATCAAGAGATGGGAGAAGAGCTTATCTGGGCATCCGATACATACGCCGATGATGTTCCCTACTGGATCGACCTGCCTGTGGAACGCGATTCTTCTACCCCAAAGGGTTGCCTTATGGTACCGTACTCGTACGACGCGAACGATTTCAAGATGCTCACGGTAGGCTCCGGCTTCAGTGACCCTCAAGGGTTTTACGATCACATCAAGAATGCCTTTGATGTCTTGTATGAGGAGGGTCAAGAAGGGACGCCGAAGATGATGACCATCGGGCTGCATTGTCGTATAATTGGGAGGCCGGGCCGTTTCAAGGCGTTGGCCGACTTCGTCGACTACATCAGCAAGAAGGAAGGCGTTTGGGTGGCCACAAGGACGGAGATTGCTGAAGTGTTCAGGGGGCAATTCCCATACAGGCAGGGTCATCTTGCTTGAAGGCCACACCATGTAATCTGGTTGTAGCATCTGATAGGTTCCATGCACAGGGGGTAACATGATTAACTTGGAAGATACAAGATATGTAAAGTTTCCGTCATCGAGTGCATAAGATCAACAAGTTCATTTTCTAGCCTACTTCAAGACCCGCATGGCTCCTACCGATGATTCTGGCGGGTGAACAGTCCGCCATCCAAATTTGATAATATCCGTCGTCGTCGTATAGGAGTATATTCACAGTGCCGCCGAGGTGAGTCTTTATCGCTGATACCTGACCATATGCACCATGGGCAGATATCTGAGTCTTCAGCTCCTAGGAGCCCAACATGGAGAGGACAACAAATGTTGAAGATAATACCGAGGACTGACGAAGTGCTTACCAAATGAAGCCGGCTGCATTGTTAGTCTGCATAATGGATGATGTTCTGCCTCTGCCATCAGGTCCTGCAGTGCCTATCTGCCGAGACAACACAAGGAACAGCATACATAGTATCCCTGGGATGATAGATGATCCCGCGATATCTCTTAGATAAGTGCAACGCGGACCATGGAACCATCCGAGGCGATCGTGGCCAATCGTGAATTGATTATGAATCTCACAATCTCCAATACAACTCTATTGTCTTATCTGTGGCACATATCCCTCCCGAAGCCCCCATTCCAAGTTTTGGTGAGACAGTCATAGAGGGGTCAAGACCCCCATTCGTGAGCTCTAGACAGATGGATGGCGCCTGGGCATGGAACGGTTGAGTTCGCTGATCATCTGAGCTTATCTGAGGGGTCGAATACTACAGTTCACCTTGTCTACTACTACAAGAAAAAATCGATCAGTAAGCATCTATAGGTACGGGGATCTGATATAGCATCCTGCTCGGCCTGACTGAATTTCCCGATATATGTTATACTAGACTGGTAGAGTCCCGAATCCGTAAACATAGATTGCTTCTGGAGAGGAAAGACGTCGTCAATTCAAGGATTTTGTAGATGAACACGAACAATGGCACGGCTTTCCAAAAGCGCAGCATGTGTCGTGCCCTTCTCGTCGAAGCATGCCTTCATCGACTTCCTTAGAGCACCGCCTGCACCAGATGACGAGCTTGGACCCGACAACGGTACAACATGGTCGAACAGAGACCTTCAGCCGACTCCACCACAGGAGCGTACCTGGAAGTGGTACAACATGCCGTTGTTCTGGCTGTCTAATATGTTCGGAATAGCCGGTTGGAACGTCGCTTCATCATTGATCGCCGTTGGGTTGACTTGGCAGCAAGCTTTCATCTCATCTGTCCTGGGCTCAGCCATCGCCGGTCTGGTGGTGGTCTGCATGGCCAGACCGGGTGCTACGTACCACATAGGATAGTATGTCTCTAACAAATGAGTCGAAGGTGGTGATTAAGCTGACACTTGGCTAGTCCGGTTTTGAACCGTGCCGTAATGGGGATGTATGGATCTTACTTCTTCGTGTTCATTCGAGCGGTCGTCTGTATCATCTGGTATGGGATCCAGTCATACTACGGTGGAAACCTCATATCCGTCATGTTTCGCTGCATTTTTGGCGATTCTTGGAGCACTTGGCCGAATACGTTTCCCACGTCTGCCCATGTCACTTCCCAACAACTGCTAGGATTTTTTATCGTGTGGATGCTCGAGTTTCCCTTCACCTGGGTACATCCGACCAAGATCCATTACCTCTTCACGGTGAAAGGCTTTGTCATGCCCGCGGCGGCGTTCGGGCTCTTCGGCTGGTGCATCAGATATGGCGCCGGGCTTGCGAATATCAACCAGTCAAGTCAAGCAGCCGCTGATGCCGCATCCACGACACCTCTGGGATGGGCCATCATGTCCGGCATCAACGTTGTGATGGGCACGCTGTCACCCATGCTGGTGAACCAGCCAGATCTGGCGCGATATACCCGGGTTCCCCGTGACGCCGGCTGGCCACAGGGCCTCTGTGCCTTCGTTGCTCAGATAGTGGTATTCTTCCTTGGACTCGCGTCGACAACTTCAATGCAAGGGGTCTGGGGGACTGCATACTGGAATGTGTGGGATCTTCTGGGCGCCATTCTCGACCATTACTGGACACCTGCTGGTCGAGCCGGGGTCTTCTTCGTCTCGCTCGCCTTCCTCTTGGGAGTGTTCGCTACCAACTTTGGATGTAATTCAATACCGTTCGGCGCCGATATGACCGGATTGTTTCCCAAAT
Source organism: Cytospora paraplurivora (assembly GCA_021272945.2). Taxonomy (NCBI): domain Eukaryota; kingdom Fungi; phylum Ascomycota; class Sordariomycetes; order Diaporthales; family Cytosporaceae; genus Cytospora; species Cytospora paraplurivora. The sequence goes on along the minus strand of JAJSPL020000079.1, from coordinate 15,440 downwards.
TCCTCACTATTCGCCGCGGGCAAATTCTCTGTGCAATCCTCGGTATTTGCGTTGTACCATGGGAGCTCATTGCCAGCGCTCAGGAATTCCTTTCCTTTCTGGGAAGCTATAATATCTTCATGGCGCCTCTCTGCGCTGTCATCATCGTCGACTATTTTCTGGTTCGCAAAGGAAATATTCACGTACCGTCTCTATATGATGGATCTAAACATGGGCTATACTGGTTCACGGGAGGTGTCAACTTCCTGGGCGTCTTCGCCTGGCTTGGTGGGACTGCGATGGGCCTGCCCGGCTTGGTGGGACAGTATCAGCCCCAGATTGTCAGCCAAGCTGCCAAGTATATGTACATGCTTGGGTGGGTCTTGACATTCGTCTCTGCGGCGGTTATCTACGCAGTCTCTGTAACTCTGGTGAAGCCTAGGGTCTTCCCAGCTGGATATGAGGATACACCCTTCACAAGAGAGTGGCTGGCTGGAGATGGCAGAGAAGGATTCTACCCGGGAGAACGGCAACAACCTGTGATTGTAGGCCATGTTGTTTCGAATTCGCCTGATAATGTCGATGAAGGAGATACCTCGGGCAGAGAAGAGTGCAAAGACGCTGCAGTTGCTGCATGGGATGGCTGCAAAGCCTAGATGCCCTCACTCGCGGCAATCGACGACGGTGGATGGGCCAAACACTGAGACAATTGCAATGAAAGCTGGAAAAGCGGTCAAACATAGATATCAATATCTTGCTGAGTTATCAACTCTGACCTAAACTAAATCTGTTGACAAATTCGACGCTCACGATGAGTACCCAGAGGCCCAGGGTGTATTTACCCGCACGGGGGGCGGGGGTGTAGCCAAGAAAACCTGTGCTCGACTCAGGGGTTCGCTGAGTCAGCTCAGATTTTCAGGGGCCAGGCAAAACACAAAATCCAAGACATCGACACCGTCTAACTCACCGGGATTTCCGGTGTTGATTTCACGCCTTGCGGCAACAGTCTTAGCGAAAGCTCCGTTTGCTGTATTCTAATTGGATTGCATCCCTTAACCTATACCATTAAAGTATTCGATATCTCTTTATGACACCTATCAACATCAGCAACGTCCGGTCAACGGTGTAATATAGTCAACTCCACTGCGCGTCCCGCTCCCAGGGAAGCTGTATTCATGCCGATTAAGCGGGCCTTGTGGAAAGCTGATGAGGACGTGTTGCCAGACTTTTTGGAAAATTCGCCCTTCCTACCTGTCTGGAACTATGATGAGCCTAGAAGACCAACAAGACCAAAACCTACCAGCATTGTACAGGTGCTGAAGTCAAAGCCAGCGCGCCTGGTTTACAGCGTATTTCTCCTGTTTTTTACCCTCACATGGTTTCGTCGCGCACACATTTACGATCGCTTAATGGGGCCGTCGTGCTACTTCCGGGATCCAGTGGTACCAGATGACGACTGGAAGTCGGCAGACGTGGATTGGAGTCAATATGCGTATGCGCTGTATGCTACAGATGTCGAATATCTGTGTAACGCCGTGATGGTTTTTGATAGTCTACAGCAGCTTGGGAGCAAAGCGGACAGGCTGCTCCTATACTCGGACAGTATGAACATTAGTGATGAGGAGACAGGGGAGGGAAGGCTGCTTTCGAAGGCCAGAGATGAGCTGGGTGTTAACTTGCAGCCTGTTAAGGTTTTGCATGAGAGAAGCGCCGACTGTGAGTGGCCGGACAAAATTCAGAAACCATGATCAGGAAGCTTGCAGGGAACGTGCTGACCAATTACCACAATATAGACTCGGGACCGAACTGGGCGGACTCTTACACGAAACTTCTCGCCTTCAACCAGACCCAGTACAGCAGAGTTGTAGTGATCGATTCTGACTCGCTATTGCTTGATTCTCTGGACGAGCTCTTCTTCGTCCCGCCAGCTGTGGCTGCAATGCCTCGTGCATATTGGTTGAGTACACCCCAGATGGCATCCCACGTTATGGTTCTCACTCCATCCACGGAGGCATTCAACGATGTGCAGAGGACCATCCACCGCAAAGCCGGCTATGGCTTCTACGACATGGAGGTCATGAACAAGGTGTTTGGCAGGTCCTGTCAGGTTATACATCATGAACCTTACGCTTTGCTTACCGGCGAGTTTGGACGAGATGACCACGCGACGTTTCTCGGGTCTCGGTCTGGCCACGGGAAAGATTCTTGGGATGCTGAAGTTGTATTGAGTGGGGCCAAGATGGTACACTTCAGCGACCATCCACTCCCGAAGCCATGGCTTATGACAGACGAGCAAATCGTGGACGCAAAGCCAGACTGTTCTTTCTACAGCGAACCTGGGCAGGAGTGCAGGGCGCAGCAAATATGGGTGGCTTTATACAGATCCTTCAAGGAGAAGAGACTTGTAAGTGATGACCCTGGTACTAACAAAAGAATAGTCATACGGTGCCGAGGCTGACGAATGGAATATACAGAGAGTGTGCTCTTAATCATATTATCATATAGATGGTCAGCTGCTCGACAGCATCATTGAAGTGGTCCAAAGCAAATGTGCATGAAAGTGCCCGTCAGCCACACTGGAGCGATATAACGGGCCCCAGGAGAAATAACATTTGTTTATCATCCCAATTTACTCCTTACTCTAGTCTGACCTCGGTAACCATTTAGTTTATATGAGGAACATACCGCGACCAGTTGACAGTCTCGAAGGCAGAAGGCGGGAGATGGGAGACATTAACCAGACACTCGGCGAAGATGAACACCCTGAAGCCAATATAGATCAAAGCCACTACAACAAGGATGGCGACCTTCAAGACCCGGAACACCTCGATCATCCATAGGAAGCTCCACTTATACAGCACCCACCAATACCTCCTCCACCCCCTCCGGGGTCCCATCCTCTTCTTCTTCTCCGCCAGATGCTCCGCCTCTTCGGCGTCGCGGTCATCCTCGTCCATCATCAACCATGGGCGGACCGCATTCATGAAAACACCCTCCGCGTGGGTTATCGGGACGAGAAGCCCACTGCAGGCAATACTTAGGGCTGCGATCCTCCACACGTTGGCCTCTATCTGAGTCGTGAAGGAGGCATCCCATGCGAGAAGGTGCAGCCCTCCGTACAGGAACCCGGTCAGAGTGATCCCGAGGTGTGTCCGAAACGTATGTTGGCCTTTGGGGTGATCGTGTCGCTGGCGGGGGAAGTTTGTCACCCGGTCCACGAGGGTGTTGCTGAGGGTCTGTTTGAGCCTGCGCTTCACGTGGCGGTCGAGTTCCCCTTCCTCCGCTGTGGTAGCGCGAGAGATGTCGGTCCCGGTAGTCGAGCCATCAGCTTCGCTCGCGGACTTCTTCTTGAGAATGTAGTAGTTCCATCCTTTTTGAGCAAGCTGTATGCGGATTCTGAAGCGACGCTCTCGCTCTGCACAGGCCTGCACGAGCTCGCTGAGGCTCGGGGCAGTGGAGGTAGATAGGATGGAGTTCGACGAGTATAGGTGTGCCAGGGCACTAGCCGGAGTCAATCGTGAGGTGTTGGGTCGACTGAGGCCACCTGTAACTGGGCGAGCCTCCGGTACGGACGAGGACTCGGGCCGGGCGGAGTTCAAGTCAAGATTGCTGAATGTCATTGGATCCTGGTTGATGGTTGCGTCCAAATAAGTACGAGATTCTGTGAGCTCGGCGTTTGCCATTCTCAGACGTTCCCCTGGAGATAACCTTCGAAACCTGTCCTCATCTGAATCCTCCCCGTCAAAGCTAGACAATGAATATAGCATCGCCATCAACCAATGCGGCGGGCCTTGCCCTTTGGGCATCTCCAGAGGATCCGGCTGCTGAATATCCATGGGCTTTTCGAGCCACAGCCAACCGATGAGCAGCGCCACCATGCAATGGGCAAAGGTTGTCAACTCAAGTAGCGATAGAGAAAGTCCCTGACACATCCGCAAGATACACTGAAGGCTAAACCACAGTGCTTGGAACAGAGTTATGATCTTCACGAAGGCTGTCGAACTGCTCTTATCCAATATGGACGTAACGGACAGGTTCGGTATGATCGTCGGTTCGTGTTCGGCCACCAATCGGAGTGCCTCGTCTCTGAGGATAAGCTGTTGGCGTCCGTGATCGTCCGGCAAGTACACTTTCCCTCCCTCCTGCAGGTTGTAGCTGTACCCTCCCATGACTGCATACCAGCTGTGCGCTGTGGTCCATACCGGCTTGTCACTAATGTCTTGCTCGATGTCGGCGGAACTCGCCTATAGCTAAAAGGTTAGTCAATACTCGGGAAGGCGGAAAGGCTACACCCAGCTTTGTCTGATTTCGTAGCAGAGATTACTGGGATGTTGCGTATGGCAGTAGGAAAATAGAACGATTCTTACCCTGCTTTGGCCTCGGCTCGCTGTCCACCAGCTCTGCCGTCGACTTGTTTGCAAATACACGTGTTCCATGAAGCTCTGCAGTGACCGTACATCCCAGTACTGTCTGAACGCAGCAAACGCAATCTACGCACGACCAGTCAGTCGTGTGAACGCGAAAATGCGGCACCCTCGCTGACTTACCAACTCCGGTGCAAACAATCCAATGAGCAACCACCCAATCTGGCGAGTGATTTGATGGCCACCAAGAATGTGCACCAGCCTGTGTCTCATGCTGTTGGTCGTACCTTTCCTCCACCACGCGCTCCAGGGCAGGTCATCCTCTGGGCAGACACCCTGAATGTTGAGGACCACAATCTTGAATGTACATATTGCGAGCGTGAGGAAGCACGTCGAGATGATCCCAAATGTGCCTCGGTAGTTCGGCTCTGCCTGCCATGAATATTCTGTGAAGTTACCTCTGGCACCGGCGACGATGTCCCACATCGTGTCGTTGATTCGGGCTGCAAAAATGAATATGTACTTGAGCATGCATGGAGATGTACGGTAGAGGCAGTTCACGGGTTAAATCGGTCGGGCAGTATTTTATGGGGGTATTGGCCAAAGCGTGACACAGACGAGATCTTCATTGGCACTGAAATGAATCCCTGATGGGCATTCATGAATTGATACGTCGTCTTCTCTGGGTGGGCCCTGGGCATCAGCCGACATGAGCGGCCCCATACTTTGAACGATCAGCGACAAGGTGACTCCGTGTTAAAGGGGTGTAAAGTTAAGCAGCAGACAGGCGAGACTGATCGCCATGGTTGGAAGACACGTGGAGAGAAAAACTTACGCACTACGCAATAGACGCCCAGACATTCGTGAGAACCGTGCCGTTCAGAGACACTATTCGCGGAAGGCCCTCAAACCACTCGTGTTCAGGCAGACCGGTCTCATGGAACATCGGATTCTTGAATGCCTCGTTGTTGGATACGAGATTGGGGAGTTACAATCTTTGGTCAAAAGCGCTATGGATCTGACACGGGGTTTAGGACGAAATAGTATACGTTGTCCTGAACAGGAAAAGTGAGTTATACTCAACATTGAAGGCCTCCAGGTTTTTCATTGTTCTTTGTTTGTGTTCTTTCATAAATACAGAGTTACACTCCAGAAAGCAGTCATGCAGCTTCACCACACCTGTATGCGGCCATATTGGTCTATCCGAGGGCGTGCATTGGCAGAACAGATAATCCTGGACCAAGTCAATAAACTTGCCTTCCCACCGACCGGAACTATGTATCTGATGAAGGGGGAAGGGGGAACAGGTACTTACCCTTGCCGTCCGTCATAAGTTCGGTCAAGACCTCGACCAGCGTAGATATCCTCCATCTCAAGGCGATGTGCACTCTTTGGCTTGCCCTTGGCGATCCTCAGCTTCTCGAAGAACACGTATGCAGCATAGAAGACGGTGCTAGTGGCGCCGGCAACGGGGCCCTTTTTGCCCCGAAAATCGGCCAGCTGCTTCGACTGAATGCCCTTGCATTTCGGCGCATGGAGCTGCGCGTACAAGTCCCGGCAGAACTGCGCCTGTGTCAAGCCGGGTGTCTTGAGGTGCGCAGTGATCTTCTTGCGGATCTCGTCACATGTGTCGTAGACGAGGACCGAATCCGTCTCTTCACGGTACAAGTGGATGCCGCTCAAATCTGGCAACTCGCTCCCGGCCGTGCTTGTCTTCGCCTTCTTGGCCGGGGGCCCAGCAACATCGTTTGTCGGAGCAGCAGCTATTGATGTAGCTTCTTTCTTCTGCCTCTTCTTGACGTCCGGAATCTTCAAGCCGGCGAGCTCGCGCTGCTTGAACCATGCCCAGGCTCTAGTGTAGGCTTCACTTTGGACACCCTGCATTGGGCCATTCTTCTGCAGGAAAGTGTTAAGAGAATAAAGGCTCCCGCCGATGGCGTCGCAGAACTCCCCCTTTCTCATGATGCCGCTGTCAATCACCTTGTTGATGCGAAGTCTGACCTGATCGCAGTCGAGGTCAACGGGCATTCTCTCCCAAGCGATATCACTCAAATCCTGTTTGTAGGCGGCAATGTCATCCTCGAGCGTCGTCTCGGACTTGCGCTTCCTGCTGCTGCCACCGGCTGGCTTCGCTGTGGCGGGTTTGGTCTTGGCAGGAGCCTTTCCACCCCGACCTTTGCTGGAGGTTCCAACTATGCTAGATGCAGTTGTATCGTCCATGAGCGCATTGTTGAAATACTCACCAGCGGCGATGGAGGATTTCATCAGTGCAATGCGTGCTTCCTTGGGCGTCTTGGCACTGTCCACAATTCCGACATCGATGCTGGGATAGATGCTGCGAAGAGACTCGGCTTCCTTTCTGAGTTGGGCCATCTCCTCCTTCAAGGTTTCATCTTCCATGGGTGTGCTGCCCTTGGTTACTTTGTTCCGGGTAGGGGGATTCTTTGCTGGTAACTGATTGGCACGCGCAGTGGCATCTTGAAGGGCTGAACGCCGCTGTGGCTCACAACCAAGACGCGTCAGTATGGTGACACCATCCGATGGTTTTAGGGCATGTTGTACTGAAGAGTCATACCGTCTGACGGGCTGCGGCCGGCGCCGGTGGTGGTAGATTGGCTTTTTGCATTGCTGAACCTGGGACGAAGACAAGGTCCAAGTGGCCAGAATCTCGAGAATCTGCTGCTTGATGAAGACACTCTTGGAGGTCACGATAAAGACAATAGAACAGTGGGTGAAATCGGTGATGATATTCAAGGTTATTCTAGAATAGGTCCCAAGGGGGGCATTGAAGGCCTTTATATAGACAACCTGAAGGTTGTGATCTGGCCTGATCCTTCGCTATAGCCTTCGTCAGAAGGCCCTGGCTGAAGGTTCTGTGCGGTTATTTCTCGTATTAGATTTAATAGTATAAGGCCGATTATTTTAGTTCCAACAGACACGTCGCTGGGGATAACGGAATGTACCCTGGGATAGTTGGTATTGTCCTGCAGGTGGGACACGACACTTGAATATGCTGACAACGACTCCTGCTTTTACACAGATGTAGGGATTGTTCCTTTCCTGAATTTGATGCGGAGATCGTTGGTGTTCCTGGGATGATTGTACACAGTAGGAAGACGCGTCGGAAGCTTGGGTCAACCCGGTGTTCATAACAAGGTGGTGGTCACGATGGTACGTGCGATCCTTGTTGTACTGCCTGTCCAGGCACGTGCTAGGTCTACCCTAACCCTGTCAACGTCATGTCTACTGTGTCCCCGTTTTAAAATCATGCTTAATATGATGTTGTCATGGCCCCGGGTACGGTGGACTGCAGGGGACTTTGCGACAAAACAGCTCTTCCAGCTTTTACGTTTTGAATTTTCATTATATATACCCCCTTCTAAACCTAGTACTTTATCTATTTTCACCCTCTAGACCTTATTTTCACTACTTTATAAGTTTTATTAAATTCTATTAACTTTTATTATTTATTATTTTTAAAAAAGATTATTAATAAAAATAATAAAAAAATTTTTAAATAAAATAAATAGATAGGGTTAGGGTTATCTCATTAGTAAGAAAATTTTAAAAAATAAAAAGATAAAAAATTATATCTAAATAAAATAAATAGATAGGGTTAGGGTTATCTCATTAGTAAGAAAATTATAAAAAATAAAAAATAAAAAAATTTAAAAAAATTTAAAAAAAATTAAATCTAAATAAAATAAATAGATAGGGTTAGGGTTATCTCATTAGTAAGAAAATTATAAAAAATAAAAAAATAAAAAAATTAAATCTAAATAAAATATATAGATAGGGTTAGGGTTATTTTATTAAATCTACTTAAATTCTGTAAATATACTAGCCTTTATCTAATCTATGCTCTTTTATAGCTATCCTAGGCGTATTTGTAGTAAAACTTTCAAAGTCAAAAAAGCTGGAAGAGCTGTTTTGTCGCAAAGTCCCCTGCAGTCCACTGTACCCGGGGTCTCTTTATAAATTTTTCCTGGACTATTCTGACTGTGCAGACCTTCACAAAGAGCGGTTGGGCTTCGAAGATCTGCAATCGCAGATTCCCGCTTTCGGCATCTTAGCCTTGCCGTTACATAAACGAGTGACGTTTCGTACTTCCATGAAACGACAAAATGTGTAGCGCCCATGGTATGGCTGTCGAAAACCATCGTGATGCGATGTCTACTCACTTTCGGAGTTGGAAGGCACCTAGATCTAGCAAAAGATCTTTTGCCGATGCCAAGATAACGATAGTAGTGGTGGTAGAATCTTGCTCAATCCTTTAGCTCGCACAACAAAGAAAATACTTACCGGGCGCCGCCACGAACCACACTATGTATAGACGCCCAAAAGTCCCCAACTCCCATGATACCAATAGTGTTTCGATCTCCTATAATCTGAGATGCAAGAAGCCTGTTGACAACTCATTTTGTTTTGGGCAGCAGTCGAAACGAGCACTTCGTTCAAAAAATTGAATTGCACCCAGGTTTGGCTCAGTTGTCCAGGGCTGACACACTGGCTGAGACGGCTTGGGGTGGCTTACGTCCATACCCCTAACAAAGAGGCCTGTCAATTCTATTTCGAATGGACTCATAGCCATCTGTCTTTAAAATTTACAATTTTTCTTTTTTTGTTTCTCTGTTTCTACAATACTTCATTGCACCCTGCGAATTGTCGAGCAACCTCGCTTGACCAGAACCACCGCGATGTATTTGCTGTTGCTCATTTGCCTCTATTCGTGTGCGTGCCTGGTGTCATCCGCTCCGTCTCCCACAGGTGCATCATACAATCCTCATTTTACAGTGCGACTACGATCACCCAATAGATCCTCGGAGCCGAGTCTGGACATCAGTCAGAGTCCTCTTTCCATCCGAAAGAGTACCCAGAGGCACCCTAGACACGAAGCCCTACACGACTCTCTGGTACATGGCGATATATATCGTAGAATACATAGTGCAGAGAAGTCGGTGACGAATGTCTACCTACGCGGGACATCGTACGTTACAGACGTTACCATCGGCAGTCAAACCATCCCTTTATTAGTCGATACTGGGTCTGCGGATCTCTGGGCCGTTCCGAGCAGCTTCATCTGCCTCGACACGGATGGTCGCGAGGTTCCTCAACCTGATTGTGGCTTCCCTGTTGCCTTCAAAGAAAACTTTAGTGGCGGGTTAGTTCCTGACAAATATTTCTCGGTATACTATGGAAGTGGACAATTTGCCTTTGGGCCGTACGGGTTCGAGACTGTCACCCTCGGTGGGATCACAGTTGCCAACCAGCAGATATCATTGCCAACAACTGGGTACATCCAGTCATCTACCAGAGACTACGCCGGGATTATTGGACTGGGATATCCAGGCATGGTCGCAGCAAGGAAGGGGACGGTACCTCGGATAGCACTGAACAACACGGATCCCTTCGCTTCGTATGATCCATGGTTCTTTAGTGCTATAAAACAAAATCTGGCGCGGCCGGTGTTCAGTCTTGCATTGGACTCTGATGGCGGTGGTCTATTGGGGCTCGGAGGCACTGTGGATGTATCCACCACAGGAGGCTACGCCTCAACGCCAATATTGATGGTAAGTTGACCTGCACCCTAGAAATGCGACTATTCCATTGTGTCTGAGTAGGATTAGATCGATCTAGTCGGTGAACCTCGCGCAGAGACGCAATTCACGTTCTACACGATCATCGCTGATGACTACCTCATCAACGGCCAGAGCGTCTCCGACCTGTCATCTAACACAAATAATTCTTTGAGGCGCGGCTTCCCGGTCATTGTTGATAGTGGGCTTTCGGTTAATATTCTCCCACCATCACTTGTCGCTCCGTTTTATAGCTCCTTTCACCCTCCACCGCAGCTCGTCGACATAGGAGGCTCAGAGGTACTTGCGGTTCCCTGCGACATTGAAGTGCCATCATTCAGTATCAAGATTGACAATAAGGTTTTCAACATGAGTCAACAGGACATTGTGATCGCTACATTGAACACTACGGTCAATGGTACCGTTGTGTGTGGTCTGGGTATCCAGCCAGGAGTGGAGGAAGCCGGTGCCCTCGGCGACCCTTTCTTGAGCAGTGTGGTTGCCGTTTTCGATATTGGGGCATCGGAGATGAGGTTTGCTTCGCGAGTACGAGCTACGAAGTATCCTGCGTTCGGTCCCGAGGAAAAGCATGGAGACAAAGGCATTGGCAGTCCCACGCATAGCCTTACAGCCCAGCCTGGGCGGTCTCAGCCAAAGCAACATCGAAGTTGAGCTTTTATGTCTGAATCAGACTTAAATCAGTTTTGTCGAGTCCGGGGTCGGAAGTAGATTACCAATCTATTTGGTGGCTGGTCCACCTACATGAATGCATCTCCTGAGAGTTGATGTTATCAACTCATCTGTTTGGATCCGAGGGAAGAAGAGGCCCTTGCGGAGACTATAGTGGAAAGAGGGTGACAAGAACTTATAAATGTAGTTATTCTTGGAAACTCATTGCTTGATAGCCTATGTCTGCTTGCCCTCGTTCAAGGGCTAGTTCCCTTGGCTATTTCGGTGAGCAAAGGGGATCATAAATGATCAAGGCCTACTCAAACTCATGGTGATGTATTCATATAGGTAACTGTATCCATACTGCAGCTCCGTTGGCGTAATAAAATTGTGATTTACCCGTAATTATCTGTCCGCTGCAAAGCCCTGGAGTATTGGGTATGAAGGCATAACTAACCTCAAGCCGCAAAGTACAGAACTTGCAGCGATCTTATTCTTCCTTCGTAATCAAAAGTCTTCCCAAAGACTTTAAGTCGGTAAAATTGAAAATCCTCAAGTACTCTCGGCGAAGATCGATATTTGTGGCAACCAGGTCTTCTTACGTGAGTCTTCCGGGTTCGTACCCATAGCCCGGGACCGCTCGCCACGGAGTTATGGAGACCAACGAATTCGTTCGGACGCCAAGACCATACATAAGGAGACGGGTTCTACCCAAATTGATCAATATTTCTATAAAAGTCAAAAGCTATGTGGGAAATAGCCCGAACTATCCTGTGGACAACTACTCAGAGCAACCTTCCAGCTGATCCGAGGCGGACCTGTGACGGAACGGCTCCACGGCTAGGGTTACGGTTGTAGAACCACTAGCCTCGCTGTAACCTATATATATAGCTTCAGGTTGAAGGCCTACAGCTCTGCTGGAAACCTTCTTCCTTCCTCTTTAGCCAAAGTGAACACAAATACACTGAATCAGCAGCTCTGTCTCTTCCTATTCCTTCGTATCGTGACAGGACCTACTAGACCAGCTGGGTGAGGGTGGAGTGGTGGGGCAAGATTGCTCCCGAGCAGATACCTGATTTAACATTGCCGGATAGGAGTATCCAACCAGGGAAGGAATCGAACAAAGGGAGGGGGGGGGGGCGATTCCTTGTGATGAAATGATAGTGCTCGCCTGCATCAGTTATGGACATCATCGAAGAAGGCAGTAAATTGATTACGAGCACCGAATTCTGTCTATTCTCTAAGTAGCCAGCTTATTTCTCAAATTGTTGATCGACATAAGCCTTCTTCTGAAGAAACTCAATGGAGTCGCCGAGCACGCAGTCATATACACATGCTTGGACTCAGCTCACTGAAGTCTCAGGGGAAACTGGGCGCTTGTGCCGCCACAGACCCTGCCACATCACAACCAAGCCAGAGAAGCAATAACCGGTCCAGCCGCTTCCAATAGCTACACACTTGCACTGGATAGCCCACGTAGCCCAATACCATCATCTGCAGTGCAAGGCCCATTGTGTACGGTGGTGTGATTAGGCACCAGCCCATCTTTGGTGGGTATTATGAGCGCGACCGTCTCCGTGTTACCAGGGTACACTGTCCGGTGGCCCTTAGTGCTCAAATTAGCGGTATCAGAAGCGAATATCAGGCCAAACTCTCCGCCCTCCACGTATGCGTTGCTGCTGGCATTGTTGGGCAAACTGATGTGGGCCAGGCCGGAGACAAAGGCGACCCACCTGCGTAAGGTTAGTTCGAGTTGATGTGTCTGCATTCAGGACAAGAACAGAATGACAGAAATATAGCTGTTACTGACTGGTTCAAGGGAGCGTTGTGCAAGCCGCCGTCAAAGGCTGCTGGCAACACGGTAACGGTAATGTTTGCAGTGTCACCAAGTAGTGCTGATGCACTGCCTGTGACTCCTGGAACCTTGATACGGAGAATGGTTCTTCAAGCTGCCAGCATTCCAGGGTAGACGACCCGTTGGAGGCGCCAATGGCAGTGATATTGAGGTTGAGCGCTGCTGTTACTGAAGCAGAGATGGCCACAAAGGACATTATTCGTGTCAGCTCCATCTTGAAGTGGTGCTGAGCCTCTGCCTCTTGGGTATCAATGATTATGGGCACTGAAGCTTCGTAGGGTTGTCGTTATCACAGATGTGGTGCAAGACGCATCAGCTTTGAAAAGTCAATGATGTTTCTCGAAACAGATTGCAGCTCGACGATTCAAGTACTTTAGAAAAGACAGAGAAGGGTATGATAAAGAACCCAGAATGTATAGCATAGACAAGGATCGTCATGACTTGTAATGGTGTGCGATTCAGGGTAGTCTAATTCATCACATACATACAGGGTTGGAAATTTAGTTAGTTAGTTTAGTCAACGGCCTGACTAAAACTAACTAAGGCACCTACTGACTAAAACTAAACTAACTAAAGAAAAATAATTTCTGACTAAAACTAAACTAAACTAACTAACTTAGTAACTAACTAACTAAATAGACTAATATAATAAAAAATAAAAAATAAAAGAATATAATTAAAATAATTAAACTAATTACTAATAAATTATAATAAATTATACTAAAAATACTATAATAACTAGCTAATTATAGTCTCTTTAATCTATTAAATTAAACTATTAATTAAACTTTCTTTTACCTTTATAGTATATTTTAAGCTTTTAATATTAATAGTAATAACTTATAATAAATAGAAATAAATTAAAATAAGTAGCAATAAAATATAATAAAAATACTAAAATAACTAGCTAGTATTATCCCCCCTAGTATATTAATTTAAAGCATTAGTTGAACTTTCCTCCTCTTCTATAGCTTATTTTATATTAGAGATAGTCATATAAGTAAAGTGAAGAGCATAGACTTCAGTAGTAGTAGCGTAGGAGCAGTGCAATTGATACTATAGCTAGGCGCTACAAGAAAGTATATTGATCTCTAAACCCTCTCTTCCTTCCTTCGAAGGGCCTAAGGGTTCCCTTTTATACAAGCTATTCTATAGGCCTATATATTATCCTCTTATATTACTAGTTTATCTCCTATATTAGCGCTCCTAAGCTACTATACTGATGCTTAGTAGCCTAGCCTACCTAAGGTTCTTCGGCCCCTAATAGTATATCCCCCCTTTCTAGGCTCCTATCCTAGGAGCCTCCTATAGCTCATAGTTAGAGTACTGCAATTAGGGTACCTTAGCTTCATACTAGAGCCTACTACAAATTCCCTCTACCCCTTATAGGGGTCTACTAACGCTATAGGGTTTAGAGTTACTACTAGGTCCTAAGTAGCTAAGTACTAGGTAGCTAGGTACTAAAGTTACTACTCGAAAGGCTAGTAGGTACTATACTTATTCAGCGCTATTATCCTATAGTTACCTATTATACTGCCTATTATTCAATTGCCTAACTAGGTACCTAAGTCGCTACTCGAAAGACTAGTATAGAGGGCTCCTATTTAGTACTATTATACTACTAGTTTCTATTATACTTAGCTAATTATAGTTCTAAATAATAGTTAGTATATTTAGGGATTCTATTAGAACTAAGTACTATTTATTATACTTTTATAAAGCACTATTATAGTATAAATAGAAGTTAGTACTATTATTATCTATTATCCCTTACTTTAGTTAACTATACTAAATAAATAGCTTATTATTGCCTATTATCCCTATTATACTATTTACTAGCTTATTATACTATAGTAGCGCGACTAAGTACCTTTAGCTTAGCTACTATATTTAATCCTTTAATACTTACCTAGTTTAGAGTTTCCTTCCTTCTTTTCTTTTTAGGCTAATTAACTTTTTCATAAGTATACTTAAGATACTTAAGTACTACTTAAGCGCTACTAATACTTATAGATAAATATATATATATATAAATATATATATATATAAATATATATATATATATATATATAAGGTAAATACTTAGGTAATACTTAGTTAACGCTTAATCGATACTTAGTTAGAGCACTAGTATACTAATAGAGCCTATAGATATCTTCTCCTATTAGTTCTATTACTAGTAGTTCGAGTTCCTACTACTCCTAGGTAAGTATAGCTTAGTCGCCCTAATTAAGTACTACTAACTATACTTAGTCGCCCTCTTCAGAGGTTAAAGCTAATCCCTCCTATTATATCTATAAGGATAACTCTATTAGTAGCACTAGTACTACTTATAAGTAGCTCCCTACTAGTACTAAGTATACTATTAATAATTAATACTCCCTTTATATTACTAGGCTCCTTAAGGATCTTAAGTATATATATAAGAAGTCCCTAGGTAAGTTGCTACTCGATCGCTACTTAGTTGCATTTTACTAACTACTTAATAGGCGCTCGTGCTACTCGCTATATTTTCTATACCTACTAGGGCTATAAGTACTCTCCCCTCCCCTTCGCTACTAAGGTATACTTATATACTACTATTGCTACTCACGAGCATAGTAATAATACTACTTTCGTAGAAGCTATCTATAAGGCAGTAAGTACTAAGAGTATTAGTACTAAGAAGGAGAAGAAGAAAAATAGCTTAAGCAGTATAACTACTACTAATAGACTAGGTATAGAAGGCAATAAGTTCGCTGACTTATTCTACTACTTAGTTAGTACTTAGGAGATAATTACTTAGTATACTAAGCAAGATTTCAATAAGGCAGTTAAGTAGGAGCTAGCCCTAGAGTAAGGCAAGGGCAAGAGTAAGGGAAAAGCAAGGAGTAAGTAATAGTAGTAGTAGTAGTAAGCAGTAATTATACTACAAGGGTAGAGTCCTTAGTAAAAACCCCTCTTATTTATCCTTAGGAGGTAGGGGACCTAAGCTAACCCCCTAGTATAAATATACTT